>CAUYRT010043552.1:0-10973 GCA_963574885.1 Lepilemur ruficaudatus | reverse complement strand
TTATTTATTTATTGTAGAAACGGGATCTCGCTTTTGCTCAGGCTGGTCTCGAACTCCTAGGCACAAGCAATCCTCCCTCCCTGGCCTCCCAGAGTGCTGGGATTACAGGTGTGAGCCACCACGCCCAGCCCAGCCCAGTACTTTTGTTTTTAATCAAAATATATTTTACTAGTCTTTCCTGGTTCATTTGAAATTTCAACTCTATTTGCAATCTCATTATATACGATTATATATGATTAGTATATCTATTCCAGTGCCTATAGTATATTTGGATGTGTACATTATAATTTAGGATATTTTAGAGTGACCATATAACATGAAATACTATCAACAAAGATTTAATTTTCATATAATTTTCTCATCTTCCTTCGTCCCTTCACCATTGTGCAAGCGAAAGACTAAAGCTGAAAAGACATGAATGGATTAGAGTAAGATCTCTGTGTGTACGCATATAATCATTTTCCTGAATTGACTATGATAAAGATTCTAAATACCTCACCACCCGTCTAAAATTGTACTGAGTATGATCCAAATGTTCTTACTCATTTATAGATTTATTTATTTGGAATCATGGTTAGAATAATCTATAGGGCAGGCTGAGTAAATTTTCATGATGCCAGATTCAAATAAGTTTCAGAGGCTGTATTTTACCCTATAAACTACACTAAAACAAAGACATCAGAGTGATGAAAGAGATGAATTTTGCTTTCCATTCACATTAACTAACCTCACTTAAAATTGACTGTATCTTTCTTAGCTAGAAATGACTACATCAGATGCTACTGAATTTTTTACATTGTTAAAAACAAAGTTTTCAAAATCCATAAGGATCCATAGAAAGGAAAAAATACATATATATGCACATTCACTTTATACTTCTTTTCCTATCCCAGGATTAGCTCTTTCAGAGACACAGAAAAATAAAAAAATATTATAAATAAAATATTAAAGTTGACTACTGATCAAATTACTTTGGCAAAAACATACTAGAATTATATGCATAGAATCTGGAGTCAAATTAGTACCTAGTACTAAGTTTAAAACATAGTTAGAGAGTAAAACTTATTAAGGAACCTCTGTTAAAAGTATAGAGAGCAACTTACAGAAAATTTGGCCCTATTAATGACTAAATTCATAACTATCTATAGAGTCATCTAGAAAAGCTAGGGTTAAGATTTTAGATTATTGCACTGGTAAATAAGGTCAGAGACCTAGTTTTATAATCTCATAAATCAATGTAAATAAAAATCATCAGATAATTTGTTTCTGGCTCTTGGTTGTGGTTTTTGTTTTGGCACATTTAAAATGAATATTTCTAGTGCTCTGTATAGTCACTTCAAATATATAAGGATCAAAAGGAAGAAATGATTCAGTAGGCATGAGAAATGTGTCTACTCTGTTCTCAGTCCTATTCACCATCTCAATTTGCCTCATGGCATTATGAAAAAGATTATCACCTGAATAATGGCAAAGTCTTTAATATAGCTAAATTGCATTCTTTCCCAACTCTTATTAAAATACTTAAGAGCTTCCAACTGGGGTAAAACAGGAAAGAAATTTAAAAAGAAAAAATATTGGGAGTGGGAAAGAAAAAATACAAATAAAATTTTGCTGAGTGTGTGTTTAGTTCATTATATAAAAATCAAGCCACATATACCTGCAAAGTTTATTAGAAAATTGAGTCACCTATTTATTAAACAGTTATTTTTTTAATTAAAGACACACACTCATTTAAAACAATCAATAAAATATTGTTGTATAAGTGAAATAAAAATTTTCAAACCCAAATTTTCAAAGCATGCAACCCTGGAGAAAAACAAAAGCCAAAGGTGAACAATGATCAATGTAGTATCAGAGTAAAGTGTACATGGATAACTTTTTTCCATATACCTTAAAATAATTTTAACGCATCACCATGAAGGATGTAGTTAGTGTTTGATGGCGCTGCAAGATGTGAATATTGACTATAATTTCCCAGCTATTTATTAAGACAAGGTGCTATTTGTACACTAATCTATGAAATTTCACGAGTTTGCATTTTTGTGGAATTTCTGTGTCTTCTTTATTTTTATGAAGTACGTGTCCAGCCATAGAAAACTGCAGCTGATGAAAGGAAAGCTGGGGTGATAGCAATGCCTGAGCACATATGGACTTTTTAAGAGATGAAAATAGTAAAACTTTATTCCAATTTCCTCTGAAGGAAATTCTTTCAGAGATCTTTTAAAAAAATCATGCCGGCTTCTTTTCTTGAAATGAACTGAAAAATTGAAAACATCAATAGAGGGCACTAAAAGGCTGTTCTGGAAAGCCTTTCATTTCATTGCTTGTGACAATGCAACCTAGCTGGTAAAGCAGTATCTTTTAGCAGCACACAGCTGCAGATGTGGTATTGAGGGGAGGAAAGCAAGCATCTGCATTGTCTTTGAGCAGAAAGATAAATTTACAAACTTAACTCCTTAAAATGTGATTTACTTTCCCTATTTTAGGTATTATGTCTAACTGTATATAGTCTTTAACGTACTTGATTTTTCCTTTCTCAAATGAAATGTTTTAAGTTTTAGAGCTCTTTGTAGTAAACTAAACTCAACCCAGGAGAATATTTAGTTGTACAGTCAACTCTGGTTAATCTATATTGATGAAGGTATATAGGAATTTTCCCCAAAAGGAACTATCTATAAATAATAATTTTTCTTGACATCTTTTCATTTTGCTTTTGAAGTGATTTTTAATATCCAATGAAATAGGATTATAGAAAAAATTCTATGGTAGTATTGAAACTTTAAAACAAACAATTAGTAAAGTGATACAAAAGAAGTTGTTTAAACATTTGGAATGAAAAAACATGAGCAAGCTCATGAGTAGACACTGTTCTACAAGATGTGATTTCAGAAACTGCAGAAAAATATCACTTTTTCTTAACAAAAGAAACCATCAATTAGCTCATTCATGTCCTCAATTCCATATGCATAGTTTTCTCTTGTTACCTAAACACCTTATATTTAAGAACCAAATATTCATGGAAGAAGCAACAATAAACTGTATCACTTACTTTTACCAGTCTCTACATGATTTATCCCATTTCTTCTAAAGAGCAGTTGTCCATGGTAAGTAAAGAAAAACGTATATAAAAACCTTAAGTGCCTTATTGGAGAAGGGCTGGGAGTACAAAGGAAACACAATTGGTGGAGAAAAATTCTGGTTCCAAAAAGGACTTGGTTTTGAAAAAATACCTTTTAATGTTGGTTACTTTTATTTAAGCAGATCTTAGAGACAAGGAACAGTAGTGAAATATTTTATAGCAGATATTTAAATTAGATAACCTTCAACATTCATTAAACAGAATTATGGAATATGTTTAGGAATCACTAGCAAATAAAAATCTGGGGCTATAATAATAATAAAAAAGACATAGTTCATGTCAATAAGGAGCTCAAGTTTTATTTATGGATGCAGACATTCAAACAAATAATAAAAATCAGGTTACATATGTTAAATATAATGAAGCACAGATGAGTAAGTGATTAATTCTGCTTGGGAGCACTAAGGGATCTTTACAGAGAAAGTCATATTTGAAAATAGAGATTGAAGGACATGAAGGAGAACAGCATACACAGCATTGAGATTCACATTCAGAATGGAACAAAGAATTGGCACACATGCACGCATGGTGAGACACGATGGGCTTGGACAATAACAGGACTTTCAATTTTGAAGAAACAGATAGTTGGTTTGGGGGTGCAGTGGGAAGTGAGGTTGAAAAATAATTTAAAGATAGATTGTGATTGCTGGGTTTTATCCTATGAATGATAAATAGCAAAGAATAAGGGGGTAACAAGAAGGTTAGATATGGAGGTGGTGATACAGTACCCACTGAAGATAACTAGAGTCTGGAAAGAAAATCAGTGTCAGTAGTAATAGAAACAAATATCTGGTCGTAATTCTAGTTTGAATGGAATTGTGTTCACTTTTTTATAAATTTCTAGATATCTGATGAAATAGACCCAGCAGAAATCTATTTACATTGGAAATGAGATAGTTCCTGAGAAACATACTGAACATGTTAATTATTTGGATTCAGAATTGAATGACAATGTTTGGTAAACTAGTAGGACAGGAATAAAAACAATTTAATGCAAGGAGGTATAAGATTTCAGTGGAAACAAACACATTCTAAGCCTGGCACAGTGGCTCAGGCCTATAATCTTAGCACTCTGGAAGGCCAAGGGGGGAGGATAACTTGAGGTCAGGAGTTCAACACCAGCCTGAGCAAGAGCAAGACTCCATCTCTAATAAAAATAGAAAAAATTAGCCGGATGTGGTGGTACACACCTGTAGTCCCAGCTACTCAGGAGGGAGGCTGAGGCAGGAGGATCCCTTGAGCTCAGGAGTTTGAGATTGCAATGAGCTATGATGATGACGTGACTGCATTCTACCCATGGAGAAAGAGCAAGACTCTGCAGAGAGAGAGAGAGAGAGCGATAGAGAGAGAGAGAGCTTAAATAATTTTAAAGGCCTTATTTTAAATGTGAAAATATGAAATATTTTGTGTGTGCTTCAGATAAAGGGACATAAAGCTCAAAATTAAAATTTTTATTTTGTGTTACATCCTTACATTTCAATTACAGCCTGCTGATTATTTGCATGTGGTATTTCAATTTGATTAACCCTCCAAAATTTTCTCTCATTTTCCCTCATTTTGTCCTGTTATGTGTAAGCCTATTATCAGAGTTATGATATTCTCTGTAGACTTTTAAACCTTGCATCTAGGATTTCTTTAGCATTTTCCTGCAGTTCTCAGATTCTTTTTGTATTTCTTCCCTTATACAAATCTTAGATACATTTAATTTTTAATTAATTTGCTGAATAAATGCTTAGACATGCTTATATTTCTAACCAGCACAGATTCTTCCTGTCATCGGTTAGAATCAACACTTGAATATTTAACAGGTAGTTTTCAAATGATAATCAAATGCTTGCAATTTTTTTTTGCTGGTATAGGCATGTGGAAATTATAACTAGAGAAATGTACTTGAACATTCAATAAATAGATTGCACTGTAAACTGCTCTGCAAATTAAATTGATGCTACTAATAAAAAATTAACATTGCAAGCACTATTTTTCTCTTCACTATGTATCTAGAGCACTTGTCAGACATTTTTCTTTAAATTTGGCAAAATAAGAAATCCTACATTGTATCTTTAAGAGTTGAAATTATTTTAACTAAAAGTATGAAATGTTTGATTTAGTATATTCATATACATTTCTACATGTGGTGGTAAAGTTTATGTCTCAACTTGACTGGGCCATGGTGCCCAGACATTTGGTTAAACGTTATTCTGCGTGTGTATGTGAGGGTGCTTCTGCATGAGATTAATATTTGATTCAGTAGGCTGAGTAAAGCTGATTGCTCTTCATAATGTGGGTGGGGGTTATCCAATCAATTGTAAACCTTAAACAAACAAAAAGGCTGAGTAAGAGGCAACTTCTTTTGCCTGAGTGAATGAGCTGGGACATCTTTCTTTTTCTGCCTCTAGATTTTAATTAAAACTTTAGATCTTCTTGGGTTTTGAGTCTGCAGGCTTTGGACTAGAACTGTACATACCATCAGCTCTCCTGAGTCTCCAGCTGGCTGACCATAGATCTTGAGTCCTTTCACTGTCTGAAAGCACATGAGCCAATGCCTTATTTTTTATTTATATATGTATGTATGTGTGTATATGTGTGTGTGTATATTTATATATAATCTTCTATTGGTTCTGTTTTTAGGAGGACCCCACCTAATGCACTACATTATACAATTAATACAGAAATTAAGACAGCATAAAATGTCAAAAAATAAAAATTATTTTGAAAATTTTTAACTGGAACTATTTTATTATTTGATCCATATTGTTATTTAAGTGGAAATAAGTTTCTTGAAAAATATTTCAGCCACTAGTACCATTCACAGGACTAAAGCTAGTCCAACTGTGTACGTTACGTTGCTGAGCTCATTTCACTCATGTATAGATAAAAATGCTATGGTCCAGACAGGGAAAGTTACTTCCCAAAGATCACAGATTTGAGAGCAGTGTCACCTTACTTCATGTAAATTAATCTCACCATTCATATAAACCAAGAACCAAATAAATCTCAATAATCTCAAAACTCTTCATATGAATTATATTCTAGGCATAACTGTAAGTTGTATTTTTAAAAGAAGTATAAGAAAACAATAATTGTTATTTAACTATAGTGTGGATATGTCAAATTTGCTGAAAAGGATTAAATTAATAATTTACAAATAATCTCCTAAGAAACAGTCTCTGAGAATTAGTGTGCTAAATGTTGTATATTAGAAGAATACTAGTGGAATAAGAAAGGGTGAACAATTGATAACATTTTATTGGTAAATGTCTCTGCACTTCTGTTTCAGAAAAATTCACTGTTGATCTTGAGAGATGCTATCTTCCCAAAGATAAACACATATTATATCACAAGCCATAATAAAAAGATAAAATTTTATATATTCCTTAATTAAAATGTTTCTTTCAATATACAAAAGCAATTTTGTAATCTTCCAAAGAATTTTCAGAAAAGATATATTATCAAAATGATAAGCATAGGTTAAAAATTTACTAATTCTACCTTTGTGACTATATCCTTTTTTTAAGTACATGGCAATAGAGACAGAGTTATTATCAAGACATTCAAAGCAAATATAGCCATAAAATCTATGAATTAAAAATCAAGGCATAATCTCACAAGAATAATCCTTGCCTTTTGAATCAGAAACATTTCAAATGTTTGAAAAAGTAAATATAGAATATAATCTTAAAGAAAACTATGTATATATGAACTATTCATTATATAAAATATGGTTCACAAGAATCAGTATAATTTTGAAATATATACATTAAATACTGTGGATAAAATGTAGGAAATTTTATTCCAAAAAGCTTAAATTAGAGGCACAATCTTGCAACTCCATGAGACAATAATTGGGGCATCAAGATTTTATGATCAGAATATATTATGATAAAGGATGACAAAAAAATAACCTTTGAACTATAAAGGAACCCAAGGTAAATTTTAACATCTAATTCAAGAAGAAAATATCTATAACATTTTAGTATAGCTTCTACATTTTTTTAGAAATTTCACAGTAGTGTTGTATAAAACAAAGCAGAAAATTTTATTGGGTTTCAATATGCAGGCCTCATTCTTACAAACCAAATGACAGATGGCATTTAAGAAGACATATTCACCATTGTGTTAATAATTTTACAGTCAATCCAGTCAACAGGATAACCAAAGAGCCAATTTTCATAATGATTCTGCATCCAGAGTTACCCACAGAAATCTCAGGAATGAAATTTCCACAGTAAGAAGACTGCTTAGATTGTCTTTGTAACACCATGATTGATTTCTTTAAACAAATGATCTACAGTCTTCCTATTCAGAGATTGATGACTTCTATATTTGGAATTGTTCAGTTTTAAATATGTTTAATAAATCTCATATGAATTAGAATTTGAGAGCTTCTAATAAGTTTCAATATTTTTATTCTAATGCTGTCATGAAATCAATATGTTAAATATCACTTTAATAACTCCAAGAACTAATGACCTTCTTATTTAGGAATAAGAAGACCATTTTTCCTATTTTTACTTTTTTCTAACTTACATTTTTAATACCTTACATTTTTAATATTTCCTTCATGTTTGTAGGAAGAAAAAAAGTCCCCCTAAAAATATAGAGCACAAATTTATGACTCTTACTTCAATCTTCTAAATCCTTTACCTACCTTTACTTTTCTGAAGTAAACACTGTTAAATGTTTGTTATATATCTTTCCAACTTTTCTCTAACATTTTATATTCATATAGTTACTTCTTAACATAAATCATAGTAGATAAGTCATAGTAGATATATTGTTGTGTGATTTTCTTCCCCCGCTTGATAATATATCTAAGAAATCTTCCATGCAATTTCTCAAAGGTCTACCTTGTACCTCATTCTATGTTTAAATAAATCTTTTCCTCCTCCCTTTTCTCCCTAGTAAAAACAGCATTGCAAAGCGTATCCTTTTAAATATATGTTTGGACAGCAGTGCATATATTCCTGAACTCTAGATCCCTAGGAGTAATATGCATATTTGATGATTTAATAACATCTTCTAAGTTGCAGTCTCAAAAACTCATATGCTAGGGCTGTCCAGAAAGTATCCAGCCATGTAATACTGTTCTTATTATAGTAACAATGGCTGGATACTTTCCAGACAGCCCTCCTATTTAACATTTCCACAACATTATTTGAAAGTATCCATTTCCTCTCAATTTGCACAGATTGCTTTTATAAAATTTGCTAAGGCATTATATAAATGGGGTAATTCTCAAACATATATTCAGATACTTAAAAAAAATTCTCAAAAATATATTCAGATATATAAAAGAAATTATTTTTTTTTAAATATTTTGCTGGGTTTTTATACAGTTACTTTTTCTTACTGATCTGTAGAACCTTTTTTTGTATATGTGATTATAAATACTTTATAGAGTAATAATTATGACTACATCCGTCTGTTTAAAGGAAAGGCAATATTATTTAGTGTCTCACAGAAATGCTAATAGATTTCTGTGAATATGTGAAAAATAAATTCCCTATAGAGATGGTGTAAAATTTTATCCTATAAGACAAATGCCTACATTCTGTGAGTCCTATTCACCTAGATAACTTAGAAAATGTACAATAAATAAAACATATATCCCTCCTTTCAATATCCCCATAGTCTGTTAGGAATCCTTTCAATGTCCTCATAGTCTATTAGGAAAGTTAAGAATAACTTAAAAAGTGCATAAAGTAATAAGATCAGAGAAACTGTGATGAATCACGCAATGTTGCGATTCAGAAGGTAAATGGGGCATTAAATTTGGGTGGATTGGATTGTTCTGGGATGGCTTTATAATGAAAATTGGAATTTATTTAGGGACTGATGTAAGAGTATCAAGTTTGAAGCCACAGAAGGAGAGAGTATTCCAGGTGAGGCCAAAACTTGAAACAAAGTAATAAAATTGGAAGTGGAAATCTTCTTTCTGAAGGAAAAGGGCAGTTCAAATTATAGTGGCTGGGAAAACAAATAATTGTAGACTAAATAATAGTGATTCTTAAAATTACCATTTTTTATTTCATTATTTATCATATATTTGTTGGTTATTAAATGACTTCACTAATAGTTACTAATTTTATAGTGATTCCAAAGCATTCATCCAGTAAGAAGAAAACAACTCTCAAAAATAATACCAAGTTTTTAATTTGCAGGCTTAAGGAAAATTAGAGCATAATAAAAGCAGTGGTTTGAACACCGTAAGCACTGTAAGTGCTTCATTAGTCTACCTAACAAGTAAGTATGGAGTGTGGGCCAGGAAAGAGCAAAGTTCCCCTCCAAGGAAAGTCAGTCCTAATCTGACAGGTCAGTACTTTAACCTCAAAGCCTACTCAATCCATCTCTATTTTTCTGGAACTACCAACAAGGATGCCAAATGTGATCCATGTACTTGTCCACTTGAAACTGAATGGGAGCCATCAGCTCATTTCACACAGGTCAGCAAACAAAAATCAGAGGCTAATGGCTTTCTGTCACCACTAACCCAGGCTAGGTGCAAAGGCCTACCTGGAGGTTAGAGGTTCTGCATCCAATTACCTATCCCAGGAGCTATCTGGTCCCCCTCTAAAAAGTAATTTGTTCGGTGAAAAATTGAAAGTACTACCTGATTTGCTGTTTTCCCAGTGCTGCTTTTGAAATGCCTAAAAGTTTCTAAAGTAGCACATCTGATGGGCTGGACTCTTTCCTCAGTATCTGAAAGTTTGAGGGAGCAGTGCTATGGGAACTAATAAAGAGAAGTGCCCAGTTATTTCATGCTAAGAAGTGAATCAAGATTTAATATATGACAAATACGCTTGGGCTAAAATTTTCATACAACTGCTGTTACATGCAAAATATAACCATACCAAAGTGTTTCCAAGGAAAGCTTTTTGTTTATAAAATAACAGCTAAATGATATTAGTGATTAGAGAGAAGGATTAGTTGAAAATGATTTTTATTGCTACATTAGAAAACTGAAATTGTATAAAGAGTAAATGACTTAAAACATTTGTATTAGTATGCTGTAACTCAAGAAATGTTTGTTTTCAGATGTAATTTGCTTCAAACTATAAAATGAACATGTTCCATATATCATGTTGTGGATTTTAGGATAGCTTTGCCTTAAAGTTAATAGAAAAACTGTCAAAACTACAAAATCAAGAATCATGGATGAATATACTCTGAAATTAATTGAGATTAAATTTCAGGTACCCTCAAAATCATAAGTTGCATCAAACCTCTGCTAATTTCTTGTTGACTCATTTCATCATTTTTTTCCAAGAAGATCCAAATAATTTGTATGCACCCCTATTACCTGACAAATCATATCATGAATTTATAAAATCCTATAAATACTCTGTCTGTCTGTGCTTCTCAGTCTATGCAAAAATCAATGGAGAAAATGTTCAAA
Source organism: Lepilemur ruficaudatus (assembly GCA_963574885.1). NCBI lineage: Eukaryota > Metazoa > Chordata > Mammalia > Primates > Lepilemuridae > Lepilemur > Lepilemur ruficaudatus. The sequence goes on along the minus strand of CAUYRT010043552.1, from coordinate 438 downwards.
AAGATTCCTCTCTGTGGGCCTCTGGGGGGAGACACAGCCCAAAAAGTGGTTGCAGCTTTTCTCATGCTAGTTAATAGAACAACTGTGCACAGACACACACATGCAAAGACGTGCATAAATGCAATTATAAAAGTGGAGTAAAAACTGATACTATGATTATTAAAATGCTCAACAGTTCTACTCAGAAAAAAATCTAAAATAATTGATTAATTTAGGTATCCATTTGCATTTAGTAAGACACAAAATTACATTTAGTTGAAAAGAAATTGCATGATTTTCAGTATAAAAAGAAAACTCTAGCTTCTCCATAATGCTCTGTAGGGTGAAATAATTTTCACAATTCACAAAGACCTTACAAGACCCTGCATTATTTATTTTAGACTTTAGCTGAAATAATAACCATAATGATTCATCATAGCCATTGACTTTCCCATAAAT
>CAUYRT010043550.1:0-19622 GCA_963574885.1 Lepilemur ruficaudatus | reverse complement strand
GCAGGAGGATCGCTCGAGGTCAGGAGTTCAAGACCAGCCTGAGCAAGAGCGAGACCCCATCTCTACTAAAAATAGAAAGAAATTAATTGGCCAACTAAAAATATATAGAAAAAATTAGCGGGGCATGGTGGCACATGCCTGTAGTCTCAGGTACTCGGGAGGCTGAGGCAGGAGGATGGCTTGAGCCCAGGAGTCTGAGGTTGCTGTGAGCTAGGCTGACGCCACAGCACTCTAGCCCGGGCAACGGAGTGAGACTCTGTCTCAAAAAAATAAATAAATAAAATTTGTTAAAAAAAAAAAAAAGAACTTACTAAATGTCAAACTTTGAGCTATGCCCTTTACAGATGGTCTCTCACTCAATACTCATAGCAACCCATGAGGTTTGGAGAGGCTAAAGAACTCACTTGCAGTTACACAGTCAAGTGGGGCAGCCTGCGGGCTGATTCCAAAGTATATATTCAATCAGCCCATGAATTCAAAAATTTAAGATCCCCCAAATATTTCCCAACAGTATGGCCAAGAAGAAGTACGGTGATTTAAAAGAATTGATTTAAAATAACTCCTCACCTCTTAGCCCTTACCCTTGCAGTTTCCTTTATGGTAACACCACATTTGTCCCACCTCCCTGTTTATCTGGCAAACATTCCCACTGCACCTGGCACTGCTGTTCTATCAACTGTCCTGCTCTAGTCCACATGTCTATTATTTCCCCAGGAGAAACTGAGCTCCTCAAGGTTGAGAATCCTGCCTTTCACCTGCTACCCAGGTCTCTAGAGTAGTACCTACCACATAATAAGTGCACAGTAAACAGTGGTTCTTTAAATAGTTGTTAGAGTAGCATTAAGATTCTTATTCTTAGTTAGCAATGTCTATCTTTCAGAACCGATCTACATCATAATTTTCAATAACTTAAATTTGTTTCCATAGCAACTAGGCAAAGTGCTCCTTGTAATCCTGGGAAAGGCAAGCTCTACCTTAAGGTTCAACCCACTGAAATACTTCGCGATCATTTGCTTTTGTTCTTAGTATGAAGAGACAGAATGACAGCATTTAACTTTCTCTAACTACCTCTCTGAGAACACTCTAATAATAACAGTAAAACTCATTTTTTCAAACATAACTAAACTAGAATTTCCATTAACAAAAGGACAATCAATGTCTCACTACTTTGCAAATATGCAATATCCAGAAGAGAACAATACATCTAATCAGGCCATTACATGTATTTCAGACCCTGACAGATCAAAAGATACAAATTGTGACATTTTATTTTTAAAGTAAACATCATTCCTTTCTGGCAACTGACCTTTTATAAAAGATGTCATCAACAATTCTATAAGACAGAGATGAAAAGAGAGACTTTTCTGTGCTAATCTAAAATGTGGCATAAATTAAGCAAGAGGGGTGGTATGAGAACTTCCCAAGGCCTCTACCAACTCAGTAATTTTCACTCAAAGGAAAGGAATAATGGGTTCAATTTTTCATTCTTAATTACCTTGCTGACTCTCTGAGAGTTTACTGACTTCCATGATACCAAATCTCTGGGCATTCGCCTTTTTTTTTGAATAGATGGCCTCTTTCCTTCCATCCATTCCCTCCACCCCTAATGACCAGACCAGTAAAAAAGCACTGATGGCATTCTGACAGCCCTAAGTTTTTAAAGCATAACAAGCAGAAATGTAAACATTCTCCAGTTCGAGTGCACATTAACTACACTCAGCTACAATTTCTCCAGCATGGCAGGCCAACAAAATATAGATGTGATCAAACAACCTAGTTGGGAGGACTATCCAAATGAATGGGATAGCTATCAAGTGAAAATGGACTGTGATGTCTCAGTCCCCGGGTTAATTAAATCCTAAAGGAAAAGGTCTCATAAAATGTACTAAGGCTCTCAAAGCTTACATTTCAAAAACCCGTCTTTCTCAAAATTTACCACTGGAAATAACTGCACATAAACAAAAACAATTCCCATTTTTTTGGTTTAGATTCTTTATGACAAATGAGATGCTTTTTCTTTTGTAAGGTGAAAGCCCAACAGTGTGGATAATGAAGTCTTCAAATAGTACTGAGATTTAGATATATTTGAAAGCTAAGATCTTGCTAGATGAATAGACCAATAGAACCTGATGATGTTATCCTGCCTGAGTGCAAAATACACAGAAGTTAATCTACTTCATGAGCTTCGCTTATCAAGTTTATTTACTCATCAGCCCTTTCGCTGCTTTGGAGAAGCATCTGATGAACATGATTCAGGAATAAATGACACTGGCTATTGTCATGCTGCTCCCTAATGCCTCTATTAGAAACCCTAAGAAATGGTGAAAAGGAAAAGAATGAGGAAATATGCTCGGCCCAGACAGTCAAACAATGTAGGCCCTCACAGGTCCTTCCTATCTGAATAAATACGCAGCATTCAGTCTTTCTGGCTAGATTTCAGTTCAGGGCCTCATACCTAAACACACTCTCTACACTACATCAAAATCTATTTGCAATTTATCTTCTGTAAGTTTTTTTCACTTTGGTTCAAAAGCACCCTTTGAAAATAAATTGTCATCTATCAACTAGGTAGATTATACTTTAATATATATGTCACTTCAACATGACACTTCATTATTTTTTCCTCAGTACTAAATCATGGTTTGTATCTCTCAGTAGCCAGAAACCAGGCAGTTTCTCTCTTGGGGGAAGTTAAGCATTCACTTAATTGAGTACAGCGGAGCCTAAATTCTCAATACATAAAGATAAGGGAAACAAAGGCCAGTTGTCTCTTTAAAATTTTAATAATTTCTAGTTCAATTTCAGCATCTAACTTACTGCAGCTTGGCTGAACTGACTTTGTGAAGGCATTAAAAGTGGACTGTATTTATAGCCAATCGGCCAATGTATGTATGCAAAGTGTACATGTAACTGCAAAATTCTGTTTCTCCTGATTTCAGCAGCAGAAATGGGAATACATGGGTGTATCCCAGGAGTCTACAAAGTCCCTGGATCTAATCAACACCAAGTAAAGGCACAAAGGTGTCAATGGCATTAAGGAATTCCCTGAACTGATTCACTGATTCATACAGCTCAGATGTTTTTGGTTTTTTTGGGGGGGCAGGACGTTGGACAAAAAAACTGAAAGAGGCTGGAACATGGAGGAAAAAAAAATCTGTTAGGATAAATTGTATATTCTTATCATTCTCTGAACTCAACCCATTGAATTCAAGTCTTCCTACGCAAGACAATTTCCCCCAGCACCTTTAATCAGGAGTTTTGTTGGGTGCTGGGACATGATGAGCAAGACCTATTCCCTGACTTTAAGGTTTGTTAGAAACACAGATAAGAAACAGACAATCATAACACAGTGTGGTAAAGAATAGTAGACCGGAGCAAAGTGTTGTGGGCACAAGGGGGTGTGCAGAGGGAGGGCATTTAACACACTGGGTGAGGATCAGTGAAGGGATCCCCAGAGGACGTAAGTGCTGGAGCTAAGACTTAAAGAATAAGACAGGTAAAGGATAGAAGGCTGGGGAGGGAAGAGAGGACACTCCAGGCAGAGGGGGCTGATATGCAAATGACCTCTCTGCTCTGAGACTTTGTATCTCACTACTTTCCTTTAACTTTAAAGCAAAAGCAACAGAAAGCCCCCAAAAAGAGGAAATTGCACATTCCAAAGTACCTACCATGAGACAAAAAAGCAAACACACAGGTACTGTGCAATTATTAGGTAAACGTCAAGACATGCAATGAGAGGGATGATGTTTGTATTAGGAAATACTATACTGTTTGCTGGACACATCATAAGAAAGTTTGAGAACAAAACTGAAGCAAGACAATCTTTAACATGGAAGAGCGAACAGTTTCCAAAGCAATTATAATGCACAGAAATTCAGTTGCATTTGTTTAATTAGAAAAAAAGTGTCATTCTAAAAGCAGATATAGTGGGTGAGTTGTGTTCACTTTAGAAAACAAAAAACCTCAAATTAAGTAGCTTATCTGCATATGACCCTTAATTATTTCCTTGAGTCTTTGAGAATGGGAAAATAGTTCATACCCAAAATAGTATCAAACATTACTGAGTGATAACACAAATTTTTTCACTTAACCCACAACCAAAAGAAAGGAGTGATTATCATCTCTACTTTACAGATAAAAGAGGTGAGGCTAAGCCCATGGTTAAGTCAGGATTAAAACCCAGGTTTCCCGAGTCAAGAGTCTGGGTTCTGGTCCTGACACTATCACAAACTGTTTAATCCCATTGCTCTTTTCTCCTCTACAAAATTAAGAGACTAAAAATTTTAGAATTTTTATTAAAAGCTCAGGTTGCTTTTTCTTTTAAAGAGAAGCAAGAATAACACACACACACACACTTTGCCCTTGTGGCTGTTTGAAAATAACTCATTTTTGTCCTTTTGTTTCTTCCCTACGATTGATCACCGGCCACATTAATGTCTTTCAGTAAACAGCTGTTACATATTTTTAAAAAATCCCTAAACACAGTACCTTGGTTCAGATTGGAGAGGAACTCAAACTTCCAATATGGACACTGAGAAGACGCTGGTTTCATTCCATGTATAAAATAATCAGAGAATTAAGCCTTTGTAATGATAAAAATATTTTTTAACTTAGAACTTGTATTAAAGAATAGTTTATTACTGAGACTTAAGTTTTCAGTGAGATACTGATGTGAATCTTTATAATAATCTCCCCAAATTCCGCCCCCAGCTTTTCCTCCTATTCAACATAATCTTCTTAGCAACACCTGCCAATGCTGTTATAGCTGTGGTTACCATGACCACTGCAAACAGTCTTAACAGAAATAAAAGGTACGTTTGTCAATTAAACCCAAGGGAAAAATAGCTGTGTGCAGAATTACTCCTGGCATATTCTAACTCGTTTTTCACAATACAGCAACCACGAGCGAGATCTGCAGCCACTATATAATAAACTTTAAGAGCTAATAATTTGGGTTTGTTCTCATAGATTTAACCATAGATTTCAGCAAAATAAGGTACCTCAGACATCAACTTCTCCAAGGAGGCCTCTTATCCTACTCCTCACAAGCTAAGCACCATTCTGTGCACGTCCCTGCCACCGTCACTGGCCTCGACCACAGTATTTATGACACTGCAAGAAAAAGGGTAGAGGCTATGCACCCTAACTGCTTAACTTCTCTGAGCCTCAGCATGCTCGTATGGGAGGAAACAGTTCCAATCAAGACCTTAAAAGAACCATACTTCACCCTTAAAATTAGAAAAGTTGAGCCAAAGAAAAAAAACCAATTAATTAAAATTATACACACACAGAGCGAGCAGAGAAAATAAAGTAACAAAGGGCAGAAAAATCAATGAAACAGAACACAGAAAAATAGAGAAAAATCAATAAAACCAAAAGCTGATTCTTTGAGAAGGTAAATAAAACTGATAAACCTCCAGTTGGACTGATCAGGAGAAAAGTGAGAAGACACAAATTACCAATATCAGGAATGAGAGACGCAATGTCATCACAGATTCTACAGATATAAAATGGATAACGGGAACATTATAAAAAAACGTATGCCAATAAATTCAATAACTTAGATGAAATGGACAAATTCCTTGAAAGATACTACTAAACTCATTCAAGAAGGAATTGATAACCTGAATAGCCATATATCTAATTTAAAATTTGAATTTGTAGTTTAACATCTTCCCTTCACTGGTGAATTCCAAAAAACATTTAAGGGAAAAAATACCAATTCTACCCAAGTTCTTTCAGAAAATTGAACAGGAGGAAGTATTTCCCAACTTATTCTATGAGGCCAGCATTAGCCTGATAACAAAACCAAAGACTTGTAAATAAATGTTCAGAATGGTTTTATCTGTAATAGACCAAAACTGGAAACACCCAAGTGGCTATCGCAGTGAATAGATACGCAAATTGTGGTGTATCTAGACTACGGAATACTTCTCGGTAGTAAAAAGGAATCAACTACTGATGCACTCAACAACATGGATAAACCTCACAATAATTATGCTGAGTGAAAGAAGCAAAACAAAAAGAGTGCATAGGATACGATTTCACTTATATAAAACCCTAGAACAGGCAAATGAATCTATAGTGACAAAAAGCAGATCAGTGGTTGCCTGGAGACAGAAGCAGAGCAGCATGAGGATCACAGAGTGGTACAAAAGAAATTTTGAGGGGTGATGGATATGGTCATTATCCTTTATGTGGTGATGGTTTCATGGGTATATACATGCATCAGAACTGATTAAATTGTATACTTAAATGTGTAGTTTATTCCCTATCAATTATACCTCAATAAAGCTGGTTTTTTTTTAAAACTGCCTAAATTTTATAATATCAAATTGTCCCTTTTTCATAAGCCTACTGAAAATCTTTCACTACAGCAAAGCAACTGATGTAACTGCTTCAAATACACCTTTTCCTTTGACCTTTACTCTATATAAACACAACTGTAAAAGTAAATTACTATTGGATGGAAAAGTGAACAAACTGGTCTCCCTAGATTGCACAATAAGCAGACGTTTACTGGCTTCAAATGAAGCCTCAATGTTTAGCTAAACTACCAGAACTGAATGCTTGGTCACTTCATATTGAAAATATTGTAACCGCAAGCTGCCCTAAAGCAATTCATTAATTCAAATAAACATTTATTGCAGATGTACTCTATGTCTGGCATTGTTGTAAGTGTTGGATTTCATACAGAATGGTCAGTACCAAATTACAATGCTCTTCTGCATCTTCTCTTGGAATAATTTATAAGGTGTTGGTCATTGCATTTACATAACACAACTAAAGAATATCAACAGAAATAGGCTGTGGACAGACTAAAATGGTGATTCTTTTAATACAAAGTTAAAAAATACATGCTAATGATGACTAAAGAATGGTACCCCAACAGCTTAGGATTTCAGAATGAGAGGTATTTCTTGAAGCCTAAGTGAATTCAGGACAGATATAAAGAAAATATCTCCAAACACAGCAAGAAGAATGGAGCCTGTTAGCTCCAAAAGGTCCTTCTGGCTTGGAAATATAAAAGGATACAGACAGGCCGGGCGCGGTGGCTCACGCTTGTAATCCTAGCACTCTGGGAGGCCGAGGCGGGTGGATCCCTCAAGGTCAGGAGTTCGAAACCAGCCTGAGCAAGAGCAAGACCCTGTCTCTACTATAAATATAAAGAAATTAATTGGTCAACTAAAAATATATTTAAAAAATTGGCTGGGCATGGTGGCGCGTACCTGTAGTCCCAGCTACTTGGGAGGCTGAGGCAGGAGGATCGCCTGAGCCCAGGAGTTTGAGGTTGCTGTGAGCTAGGCTGATGCCACGGCACTCTAGCCCAGGCAATAGAGTGAGACTCTGTCTCAAAAAAGAAAAAAAAAAAAGGATATAGACAGATTCAAAATGATTTCAAAAAATAATAGCTAGGAATTTTTAAGTAAATTGTCTAAAGATTGGTATCAAAGACAACATTCTGTACCATAGCACATTCTTTACTGCCAACTTTAGAGACAACGCAGGGGCAGGACTGGGTGTAACCAACAATTAACCTTCCACGCACTGGTTTCAGGCAGCCATTGTTACCACAATCTTGCAGTCAGGCAAAGTCTCTTTGGTAAGATAACAAGACTATTTTAGACCTATGGGGTAGCCTAACCAGTAGTGCCATTATTACTCCTGACCATGTTTAAAGTGGCTTTAAATATTTAAAATAATTTTGATTTCAAATGGTAGCAGTGTTTATAAGCTAATAATTAGTATAAATTTATAACAAATAACATACAGAAATGAGTAATTTACCCTTCGTTCCTCCAATAAAGATTCTACATTTCATTAATGACAGCATGGAACAGCGGCTTTTGAATTATGCTGCTGGAGTCGTGGTGGAGCACCAAGCCAGCTTTCCGCTGCCCCTGACCAAAACCCCTATTTTACCTGTTCATATACTGCGGTTTCATGGATAACATATCCATAAAAGAAGTTTACAGACCACACAATTCCATTCTTTTAGAATTTCTGTATGCTATTTTGCCATCTTTGAGATACAGAGTAAAATTTAAATTGAGACTGCACATTAGTAAAAAAAAAAAAACAGAAGAACTAGTTGAACAGCTTCTGCATTCTCTTTGTCCATTAAGAAAGACTATTCAGTAGAGAACATAAACAAGATCTTGCAGCTATTTAAAACTACAGAAACTACAGCCAAAGCACATGAGAAACGTCTAGACTACTTACACACAGAATATATACATGTTACTTAGAATCACTTACTGGACATAAGTGTCTTATATCTTTGTATCTGCTAGGCAACACAGCCTAAATTCTACACACATTTAAACACAATTGTGTTTCAATTGTTTTATACTTTCCATGTTCTGACAAATTCTTCCCTTAATTAGACTAAATCTAAAGAGAAACATTTGGATTCACCCTCCCCTCCATTACTTAATGCTCCTTTTTAAATTATATTTATCAGCCACTGAAAAATCCAAAAATTAAATAAGTAGAAATACTGCATACGTGAAAGCAATCTTGTCATTTTAAGCAGTGCAATAGGAGTGACCTTAGAAGCCCAGAGGCAAACTGTACGGGGGATTCAGGTCTCGTTCATCAGGGCCGTGTGATTACCACCATCTGTACGAGCTACTTGTTCCCTCCCTGACATCTAGGCTGTGAACTTTCTTATTTTCAGTGACACCATGTTTGAAGAATTAATTAGTAAAGAACAAAGCTGATTACCTCTTAAAAAATAAAATCATTTCAGAAAACAGAATAAGCTGTATCAGATACTTATTTTTAAATTATTTTTTTCAGGAGCTGATAAGGGCTGCCTCCAGAAATGAACATTCTTTCATTTCAGCTCTGTAACTGATTTTAAGAGTGATATAATTTGCAGAGGTCTGGGATCTTGGCACAGAAACTATCCATGTAATCACTTAACTAACCTATGCAGGACTCAAATTCATGATTTGATCTCATCATTAAATCCAAAACGTATTCTCTCTCCTAGTCTTGGAGCAGTTTTGGTAAAATTAAGAATACGCGCCGGGGCGTGGTGGCTCACGCCTGTAATCCTAGCACTCTGGGAGGCCGAGGAGGGTGGATAGCTCAAGGTCAGGAGTTCGAAACCAGCCTGAGCAAGAGCGAGACCTTGTCTCTACTAATAATAGAAAGAAATTAGTTGGCCAACTAAATATACATAGAAAAAAAAATTAGCCGGGCATGGTGGTACATGTCTGTAGTCCCAGCTCCTCGGGAGGCTGAGGCAGAAGGACCGCTTGAGCCCAGGAGTTTGAGGTTGCTGTGAGCCAGGCTGATGCCATGGCACTCTAGCCCTGGCAACACAGTGAGACTCTGTCTCAAAAAAAAAAAAAAAAAAAAAAAAGAATACGCAAAGTCTTAGTCTATTAGACATTTGTCCAAACTATCTGAAACAACAAACATTAATCTACAATTGAAATAAAAATGATCTGAATTTTTTAAAATAATCATTTGTATCTATAAATCCCTTATAGTAATTTAAAAAGCTGAGAAGCTCTAACTCAATTTGACTTTCTAGAGAGAAATGCTCTATTAAATTACAGCTTGCTAAATTACAATGGTCCCCAACCTTTTTGGCACCAAGGACCAGATTCACGGAAGACAATTTTTCCACAGACCAGGGGGCAAGGGGGTGGGGTGGGGGGGTATAGCTGGCGGCCAGGTCCCTAACAACCCATAGACCAGTACTGGTCCACAGCCTGGAGGTTGGGGCCCATAGTGCTAAAAGATTTGGAGCCAAATTCAATGAAAGTTCTTTGATGAAATATTAAATAAAGGCTCACATCTCTGCTGTAGGGAGAAAAGGAATCTAGGCAATAAACAAAAAACTATTAATAAAAATATATGCAGTTTACTACAGTATCTTGTCATATGGCAGGGTGGCAGGACAAGAGTGTTTAATCTACAAAAGTAACACAATAATATTTATGCCTTAAAATTTACAAAACAAACAAGCCACCTTTCTCAAGTGTGAATATAATATTACTCTTTCTATAAACAAAACTATACTTTTTTAGTGTCTAAATTTAAAAAATTATAGCATATCCAAGCTACCAATGGTTTGGTTTTCCTGAATACGGAGGGAAGCCAGAGCTGGAAGCACACTCACCTCAAAATTAAAGGGTGAAAAAACCAAAGTCAAATTCCATTTCTAGACCAGTGTTCCAAAGGTTATTAAGAAACTGGAATCAGGAGTCAGATTTCAAGATGCCAAGATTCGAAATCTGCAATTCATTTTATTTTTATATAAAAGATGAAACTAAGTTAACATCTGCTATTTAGAATACAAAATTTAAGTCTTGATGTGAACCGAATTCTTACTTTTAAGGTGAACTTCCAGGCCTTTCCATTCACAAATAGGACTTGATTTATTAAGTTTCCTGCTTTGTATCTCCAGAGTTGATCAAAGCACATTTTCTTAGTACAATCTGTATTGTTCCAAGTGTTTTTATAAACATGTCTTTTGAGAGTTTACAGGAGTGATTCAAAATCATATCCAAGGTTTCATCCTATGAGTCAGTTATTCTTAAAAGGAAATAGAATCTCTCCGTCTTTATCACCTTTATTTCCCTATCTATCCCAAGTCTAATTCTAATCTGACACAATTAAAAAAAAAATCATTGGCAGGACTGTCAGCAGATAATTACTGGTATTAAATACTAGAAGGGGCAAAAAAAGAAAGAAAAAGCATAAGTTCATTACCTGGACATGAAAATTACAGGTCTACACAGTATCTGAACTTTTATAAATGTCCCTTTGCCAATAACGATAACTCTCAAGGTTTGTCAACCGTCTAGCCGTACACCGGTATCTCCTAAATCTGTATTTCCTGTCCTCATCTGAGGCCCAAACAATCCATCCAACTGCCGGCTGCACGTGGCCACCTGCATTCATTCATTCGTACATACTGAGGCCACATACAGTCTGCGGAGGCCCTGGAGAGTCACAGCAAAGAAAATAGTCCCTATCCTCTTAGGGCTTCTAGTAGTGAAGGACACCAAGTCAATCAAATAATCATAAAAGTATGTAACATACAAACCGTTGAGCAGCCCCATGTCCCCGACTAAGCTGATCTAAACCTGAACTCAGTTTACTCGCTGCACGCAGCCTGTTCGCCTCCGAACTCTGTTCTTCGACAGAAACAGTGATGCTGCGGGTTAGCAAAGCCACAAACGAGAGAGGCATTCCTGACCTTTCCCTTCTTCCTCAGATATTCTCAATCTCTGGGTCCAGCAGGTATTCACAGAGTAGACATGCATAGATGGCTTTGCCAGAACAATCCTCCCCCACTTTTGGAAACTCTCAGTGATAGTGGTGGAGAGCTTACAAGAAAGACCCCAGAGCAGGCCAAGAGTGCTCCTGGGGCTGGGCATGGTGGCTTGCACTTGTAATCCCAGCACTTTGGGAGGCCAAGGAGGGTGGATGGCTTGAGGCCAGGAGTTTGTGACCAGCCTGGGCAGCACAGACTGATGGCATGTGTCCATAGTACCAGCTACCGAGGAGACTGAGGTGGGAGGATTGCTTGAGCCCAGCAGTTTGAGGCTGCAGTGAGCTATGATTGCACCACTGCACTAAAGCCTAGGCAATAGAGTGAGATCCTGTCAAGAAAGACAGAAAGACAGAGAGAGGAGGGGAGAGAGAGGGAGGGAGAGGGGGAGAGGAAGAGAGGGAGAGGGAGGGAGGGAAGGAAGGAAGGAAGGAAGGAGGGAAAGAGGGGAAGGAAGGAAAGAAGGGAGGGAGGGAAGGAAAGAGGGAAGGAAGAGAGGGAAGGAAAGAAGGGAGGAAGGAAAGGAAAGAAGGTAGGGAAGGAAGGCAGGGAAGGAAGGAAGGAGGGAAAGAGGGGAAGGAAGGAAAGAGGGAAGGAAGGGAAGGAAGGGAAGGAAGAAAAGGAAGGAAGAAAGGAAGGAAGGAAGGAAGGAGGGAAGGGAGAGAAGGGAGGGAAGGGAGGGGAGGGAGGGAGGGAAGGAAGGAAGGAGGAAAGGAGGAAAGGAGGGAAGGGAGGGAAGGGAGGGAAGGGAGGGAAGGAAGAGAAGGAAGAGAAGGAAGGGAAGGAAGGGAAGGAAGGGAAGGAAGGGAAGGCCCCGGAATTTTAAAAACCAAAGCTGGGAGTGAGACGCTCTTTCCTTCCTCTTGATTGGAGAGTGTGACCCGTGCCCCATGATAATGAATACCATTTCTAATCCCTGAGGTCCCTAAAGTTGTCCTGGTTATTGCATTTCAGTCCTTTTGCAACCTTCTCCAGGAATCTTCCAATGAATCCCCCTTTTAACTTAAGATAGTTTGAGGGAGGTGTCTGTTAACTGCATCCAGGAGTCCTGACTAGTGCCCCCTCAACATTTCCAGCCTCTGACTTTCCCAGTCTATCAGCAGTGCCCTGGTTCAGGCCCTCAGCAACTCTCACCTGGATTAACGCAACAGCCCGACAGGTCATCTATCTCCAGTGCTGCCCCTCACATCCAGTGTCCACAGTGTGGTAACCAGAGTGACCACCTCACCCCCCTGCTGGACGCTTCAGTGGCTCTCCATCACTGAGGACAAAATCTAAATCTCTTAACATGACACATCCAGCTTTCTATATTCAATCCTGCTCTCCAGCCAAGTAACGGTTATTCCTTGCCTCACATTTTTTTATGTCCTGACTATATAGAACTGCTTCGGTTTGGGCTTAAACACACTCACACATACTCATACTCCATGCTAAACTGACTGATTGGTAAGCAGGACGTTTTTCTTTATGAAAGCTTTGACAACCTGAAGAAATTAAAGAAAAGTGGTTTTCTTTAGGCTTGCTTCTAGGCATCAAAGTCATCACACCTGTCTACATTATATTGCAGCAACAATCCTAAATATGGCTGCAGTGAGATATCTGGTGCCAGCATACATGGCACACACAGCAACAAGGAACTGGAAGAGAGAATCGCAGACCGTAACAAAAGGTTCCAATCACCCACCCATCTTTGTAGACTGAGCACCGGTGGAAACCCTTCTATGAGGCATTCTCACCCAGATAGAGGAGAGTGCCCCTCCACTCTTCTGTGTACTTCCACTATCCTCTATGGAAGCTTCTAGCACAGCATGTGAGCTATTGCTCCTTAAGGATAGGACCATATTCCTCCTACCTCTGGATCTCCAAGCCCTGCCAAATGATTAATACATATCAGACACTTACAAATGTTCACAGAGTGATGCATGCATTCGAAGGTAGGCAGAACACTGAAAGACATATTTCTAAGAAAAAAAAGTACACTGAGCATCAGGTTAGGAAACTTAGTCTTCTCAAATTGCATTAGGTGAGCATATTCGAAGACTCAAAAGATGTTAATACCACTAACCCATTCTATAGTTAACCAAGTGACCATCTAGTTTTGTACACAGTTTTAAAATAGGAGACGTCCAGAAATAAGGTATGATTTTTTAACTTTTAGAAAATTTCAAACAGAAAGAAAACTGCACAAGCAACCAAAACAAACTGGTAAATTAGACTCCATCAAAATTAAAAACTATTTGCTTCAAAGAACATCAAGAAAATGAAGACTAATCCAAAGAATGGGGAAAACATTTTACAATTTATATGTATCATGTCCATACATGATAAAGATAGGTGTATGTGTGTGCATATCCAGAATATATAAAGAACTATTAAAACTCTACAATAAAAAGACAACCCAATTTTCAAAATAGGCAGAGAAGTTGAATAGGTCTCTCTCTAAAGAAGATACGCAATGGCCAGCAAGCACATGAAATGATGTTCAATATCATTAGTCATCAGGGAAATGCAAACCAAAACGAGATACCTCTTCACATCCAGTAGAATGGCTCCTATGAAAAACGAACAAACATGGAAAAGTGTTGGCAAAGACGGAGAGAAAACTGGAACCCTCAAACGTTGCTAATGCGAATGTAAAAGGTGCAGCCACTTTGGGAAACAGTCTGGCAGTTCCTCAAAAAGTTAAACACAGAGTTAATGTCAATCTAGCAATTTCACTTCTAGGTATATACTCAAAAGAAAACATACATCCACTCAAAAACTTACACACAAATGTTCACAGCAGCATGATTCATACTAGCCAAAAAGTGGAAACCACCCAAATGACCATGATGAATATACAAACAAAATATGGTATATCCATACCACAGAATAGTACTCTGCAATAAAGAGGAATGAAGTTTTGATACATGCTACAACATAGATGAACCTCAAACCCAAGCTAAGTAAAAGAAGCCAGACACAAAAGGTCACATATTGTATGATCCTATTTGTACAACATGTCCAGAATAGGTAAATGCACAGAGAGAGAAAGTAGATTAGTGGCTGCCAGAGCCAAGAGAGAGGGAAGAATGGAAAGTGACTGCTAATGGGTTTCTCTTAGGGGTGATGGAAGTGTTCCGGAATTAGACGGTAGCGATCCATGTACAACTCTGTGAGTATACCAAAAATCACTGAACTGTATACTTTAAAAGGGTAAACTTTAGGGTGTGTGAATTATATCTTAATAAAGCTGTTATTTTTTAAAATGGCTGCACAAAGTCATATAATAGCACCTCTGGTGCAGGGGCCCGGCTGAATCACCCTGCCTGCTACGGGATAATCTATCGTAAAAACACACAATCTGTTCAAACAAGGAAATAATTTATTTTCCTACCAATAAATCCCTACAGCACTCAACCATAAAACCAAATCCATAACAAAAAGAGGACAGAACAAAAGAGCATGCAATTCACAATTAGCTGGCAGGTACAGAATGGAATTAACCCAAGACTGTACAAAGAAAAATGTTTATCAGAACTGCTCACTTCCCTTTGATTACGCTGATTTAAACAAGTCAAAGTCCTCTTAACTCATGAAAAAATGTGCCAGCTTCGTTATTAGCACACAGCGAGGAAAAACAAGCATTCTCTCCTGTAACCAAACTAACATCACGCAGAAGGTCTGTTTGTACTTGGCAGCCATGAACTTTTCATCTTAGAGCTCTGCTAAATTAAACAAGCCTATGCTGTATTGAACACGGTGAGCCAGACACCCTGGCAGACTCCTAGACTTCATCAGTTGATGTTGAAGAACACTGGAAATAAAGAGGATGGTGAGAGGATGGTGGTGGTGCTGGTGATAAAGTAGCTTTATCTTCATTCTGTGCAATATTTTGACATCTACAACAACGGAAACGTGCTAACAACACCTTTCTCTGTCAAAGACAGCATATATGTCGGAGCCAGAGAGATCTGGGTTCAAGGCACAGGTTTTTTCGGGGTTTTATTGTTGTTATTGGTTTTTAACCTACCAGCTGCATGCCCAAGGAAAAATTTCACAACCTCGCCGAGCCCTTCTAGTCTCTAAACTGGGGTAATCACATCTATCCTCGTAGAACTGTTGTGAGAACAAAATGAGGTAGTACACACAAAGGGCACAGCACAATCATCAGGTACATGCCCACCCTAAAAATCTTCACTGCTCTCTACCCTTCATTTTAGAGCTTATATCACAATATACGTAATGGTCATCAGCCATCCTTCTTCTACCCAAGGACAGCCACACAACTGATGATCCTATGAAGATTTCATGTTAAATAAATTATTCCCCTCCACCCACCACCCACCCCATAGAATTGAAGGTAAGAAAGCCATGAATAAAGTCTTTTAAATGTATTAAATCAGGGCATGACACAAAGTATTCATTCACCTAAGAGGTATTTAAAAGCACTGAACTGAAGGAGACACACCAAGAGAAACACTTACTATTAGAGGGAAATGCATATTTTGCAGTGCAATAATTGGTAACCTTTCCATAAAGATTGATGCAATCTGATTATAATTCCCAAGTGTCAGCAATCAGTTCTTAAGGTAAAAGAAAAAGGAAGTGGGATGGTTTCAAGCACTCCAGAAAAGACGTAGGAGGATATCCTTTCCCACTGACAGCAATTAATGTTTGAGTGATGGCTGCTAGAACGTTCAGACTGAAAAACTTTGTTACATTAGAGCAGACTGAAATATATTTAAAACAAAACTTACTGGGTTTAACATACACAAACACTTAACCCTCACCTTGATCTAGGTGTCCTTTCTGAACAAACTGAAGGAGGAAAAGCTTGTGTGAAATTCCAGTATTTGTCACTGCTTAGCTGTAAGGGAGGAAATTACAGTTTTCAGCCATATTCCCATGTTGAATGTCTATTTAAAGAGAGTATCTAGACTCTGCAGTAAAAGAGTCAGACTGCTCTTGCCCAGCTCTGCAACACGAGGCAAAGCTTCTAGGGTTAGGAAAGAAGGAAATTTCTCAAGGGGGATGGGACCTTCAGAGATTAGAGATGTCCCTAGGGAGTTTCACTGCGCACTGAGCTCATTACAGAACTTACGGCCCAAAGCTACTGTTCTCCCCTCCCCTTTCCAAAACTCTGCCCTTAAGACTGAGTTAATAATGCCCCTGGAAGAGACCAACTCAGTGAAGGAAGCCCTGAGTGTTGGCTTTGCTAGGAATCTATTATCTACACTGCATACAAGCACTTCGATTTGTTTTCCTCCCGCTGTGGTTCAATACTCTTATCCTGATTGTAAAACAGTTTCAACTGAATATTCTCCTGCCACAAATGCTGAATATGAAGACAGAACTTTTCTCCTGTGCCCAACTTTCCAATCAAATGACCCCTTACCCTGCCAGTCTAAACTTTAAGCTCTGTGACTAAAATAGGAAGAAACTGTTGCAAATGCACAAAATGCAACCCATTAAAGATGTAAAGAAAGTTTTAAAATCTTCTGTTTAAGTACAGTATAAAATTGTTCACGAATGCAGCTAAGAGGAGAAATAAATAATACAGCCTTAATTTTAATTAAAACTTCTTTTAACTACCACTACTAACTTCTCACTTTCCAGGAATATTTTTAGGATCAGGATTTTAAAGCATGCAATTAAAGAAATTAACTCATCAGTAAAATGAAAGCTACCACATAAGTGAATTCCTATATTGCCACAGGAAAGAGATTCAAGAACCCAACACTTTATTTTAGAAAACAAATGCAAGATTATACCACTAGCCACAATAAGACATCAGAGGGAAAAGTCCAGGAAAACTTCATTAACTTAGACCCTACTAACGAAGACTCAATAATGTCCTTTCACGTCTGCCTAGATTTCACTGTGGACTATCTATTAAGAAATGGATTGCTAGGCAAATTAAAGTGCGAATAAAAATTGCTAGAGGATTATTTAATCAATTTAAAAATTTTTACATGCAAATGCTGCCAAAATACTATAGCTCATGCACTCTTTAGAATTCCATACTCCAATGGAAACAAAGTGGATGAAACCAGAGACCAAAACATTGCTTAAATCTATTAGATAATTGTTCCACCCTCTCTGTTTAGTTTGGCTGTGAAAAACTGGTTCAGGAGTCAGGAAAGCTTAATAGGCAGGATGCTGGACAAAGATTTATACATTCTTCTCAATGGCTGGCAATCTATCCCTCTACTTTTGTTTTTAATAAATGCAGAACCATACAATTAAAATATAGTTCAACTTATCGCCATTATAATTAAAAATATATTTTGGGGCATTGATTTTATCCTTGTCTTCAAATAACATAATTGTGAAAAATAGTCTCACTACTAAGAAACATAAACACTATTCTTTAAGAAGATCTAGTATCCTACCTAGTTTAGATACTTACTTTACCCTTAACAACAACAAAAGCAAATGAAAAAGCAAATTCAGAAAATAAATGGGGTATAGTCTAAATCAAAATTCCAAACAAAATGTCATAAAATGTTACGGTAGCAAACGTTAACTATAATTATGCATGTCTAGTTTTAGGTACATATAAAAATCACAGATGCTAGTTTTCTTATCCAAATTTAAGGCACTTTTCATTCACATCTTAACGCTAACTTAACAATGACAATACCATACACCAACCATTAATTCCTTCAAAACGACATGGGTGTTTGCTGTGTATGTGCCAGGTATTGTATTAGGTGCCAGATATAAACTGGTGAATAAAACACCTGTTAGACCACTTGGTCCCTGCTTTGGCAGTATACAGTCAACACTGTTACGACTTGGAGAAGAAAAGCACCCACATTAAAGGCAATCTATGTAAGAAGAAGACACATTTTATACCTAGGAAAAAGAGGTGACTTTTAATTGGCCTTTTTTTGTTTTTTTGGAGAGAGGGTCTTGCTCTGTTGCCCGGGCTAGAATGCAGTGGTGCAATGATTGAGTACTGCAACCTCAAACAATTCTCCCTCCTCAGCCTCCCAAAAAGCTAGGGTGACAGGCACCCATCACCACACACCTGGCTCATTTTTAAAACTTTTTGTAGAGACAGGATCTCGATATTGTACCTAGGCTGGTCTCAAACTCCTGGCCTCAAGCGATCCTCCTGCCTCAGCCTCCAAAAGTGCTAGAACTATAGGTGTGAGCCACTATACGTGGGTTAATTGGTTTTTTATTAAGTCCAAGAACAAACCATAGTCAATGACAGTCATTATCTGTTAACCTTCCTTAAAA
Organism: Lepilemur ruficaudatus; assembly: GCA_963574885.1. NCBI lineage: Eukaryota > Metazoa > Chordata > Mammalia > Primates > Lepilemuridae > Lepilemur > Lepilemur ruficaudatus. Next base: position 1,096 of record CAUYRT010043550.1, on the reverse strand, counting down.
GTAACTCTTATTTGAATAAAATAAACTCTAAAGCAAACACAAAATTAGAAATGACACTTTTATCAGAAACGGGTAAAATCCTTTGGACAGAAGAGATTCAACATCAATATATGTATGTTTACATGTGAATGCATATTCACATAATTCAAGAATATTACATTATCATCCAAGCTTGTAAATCATATTCCATTAATATATACTATTCTGCAATTGGTACTCATGTTTGAAAGAGGTTAAGAAATTCTTAAAACAAACTCCCCTGTAAGCGAATAAAAAACAAAGGTATTGCTCTCTGAGGAAAACTTTCAGTACTCAAAACAGTAACACTTAGCTGACCAATGACATTTAAATATTTATAATGAGTAAATCAAGACAACACCTTAAAACAAAGAACTCAACATATTTTAATATTTTCATCACATTTAAAGTTCAAAAGTGTCTCATTTATGCATGAGAACCACAGGTATGTTCTCAATAAGAAAATTCTTTACTTAGTAAGAATATCAAACAAAACGTGTCTTGGAAAACATAAAAAGTATACTCCAATCAAAAACCTTGCTATCTCAGAAAAAAAACTATTTTTCCCCCATTTGATTGGCAAAGATTAAAAAGTTCAACAAGTTACATACAGAAGAACGTGGAGCAGCTGGGCGTGGTGGCTCACGCCTGTAATCCTAGCACTTTGGGAGGCCAAGGCGGGTGGATCCCTCAAGGTCAGGAGTTCGAAACCAGCCTGAGCAAGAGCGAGACCCCGTCTCTACTAAAAAATAGAATGAAATTAATTGGCCAACTAAAAATACATAGAAAAAATTCACCAGGCATGGTGGCACATGCCTGCAGTCCCAGTTACTCAGGAGGCTGAGGCAGGAGGATCGCTTAAGCCCAGGAGTAAGCCCGGGCCACAGAGTGAGACTCTGTCTCAAAAAAAAAAATAATCAAAGCTGGTAAGGAGAAATGATTGCTGAGTAAGACAATGTTCACCATGGATCAAAAGAACAAAGCAGAAGCTCAATTATTAAAACTGGCCATAAAGTCAGAGTAGAAGTAACAGTGTATTTATCCAGGTGAGTAGCTTGCTTCCTTTGACTGGCAACAG
>CAUYRT010043548.1:0-98338 GCA_963574885.1 Lepilemur ruficaudatus | reverse complement strand
CATGGCAGCACAATTCACTATTGCTAGGTCATGGAAACAACCCAAGTGCCCGTCAATGCATGAGTGGATTGTTAAAATCTGGTATTTGTTCACAATGGAATATTACTCAATTTTAAGAAATGACAGTAAGTTAGAACCTCTGGTATTATCCTGGATTAAGCTTCAGCCCATTATTCGAAGTGAGGGGACACAAGACCCGAAGAATGGGTTCCACTTGTACTCACCATCAAAGTGGTATTGACTGATTATCACTATGGTGCTCAAAGGGTGGGAGCGAACACTGGGGAATTGAGGGGTGGGGGGTAGACCCAAGTCAAGGTGAAATCTTTACAGATGATTTGAGTGTTCTTTTGAAATTCAAAGTTGTCCCCGGTTTGTGAAAATATCTTAGCACCACTCTCTCTCGTCCTTTATCCCCCCTTTGTAACAGAGCTATATGTATTATCTTAGTCCGGATGATTTTGTTTTCTTCCTCCTCCTCCTCCTTCCTCTCCATCTTTGTATTATTATTATTATTAACCAAAGCCCACATTGCAGATTAATTATAGTTTAAGCAGAGACCTAGGAGAGGCAAAGGAAGAGGAGGAGGTGAAGAGACAGAGGCAGCAGCAGCCAGTCAGATTGGCGCCAAGTTATTAGACGTGAATACCATTCAGAGAAACCAGCTTGAACTTTCTTTGGGACAACTTAGCCACAGTCAGAATGATGCATTACTCCTACCCTGGCTTTCAGCCAGACCAGCCCTGGGAAGTGCGGTCAGTCTCTCTAACTGAACTTGGCATCTGGAAATAGAGCTAAACCTCTTCAACACTAGGAAGAGTTTCCCTTTGCCCACTAAACTATTTGCAAAAGAAAATAAAGAGTGAGAAATATAAGTATTGGAAGATCATATAATAAATAATAGTGATAAATAATGCAGTCTTCTTCTGGTCTATGCCCACATGCAGCCCCTATACCTCCCTTTCTCCAGCCAAAGGGTGGCTGTGTGCACTTTGCTTCCTATGCCAAGGAGGGCAAGGTGAGGGGTGGCAGGGTCAGCGACTTCTGTACTCCCCACGCTGTTTGGGTGTTGGGTTGCACCCACCAAGAGGGAGTGGGTTCCTCTTCACATTCACACAAAGGCATCACAGTGTGAGCCCACTCTTCCTCCATGTTTATGGAGAAAGCCTTTCAGAAACTACTTTCTCTTTGCATATTTCTGGCATAAACCATCTGGATATTAGTCCATTGTTTTCTCCCTTCCAGGCATTGTATGTGGTGGAGAAAGTATAACCATTGAGAGTTCAGATCAAGTCCCACATCTGCCACTTTCCCTCCAAATGACCTTGAATAAATGACATACTTTCCCTGAACTCCAGTTCGCCCATCCACAAAATGGGCACAGCAGTGCATGAAGGATTGTCTAAGAATTACAAGTAGTATAATGTATACACTTGGCACAAAATGAGTATAGATATATAGTCAGCAAATCATCAGGAAGAGAAAAATGCCTTTCTTCAAGTCTCTGGGAAAACAAAACAAAATGAAACTTTTGTGCCTGGCTCCTAACTTAAACTATACCAACTGGGATAAGTTTTTAAAAACTGTCTTTGCAGTTCATGTTAAAGTAATCTGAATGTACAAAACTACAGATTTACCAAACAGAAATGTGTTGCATCCACTTTTTATTCCCTCTTTATAAATATACAAACAATCCTACCACATTGAAAGAAGGATTCAATTTGCAGTTCCTTGATTTGTTTATGGCTTTCCAAGGGAAACATATAGCTCATAATTAAGTATACCTCTAGATTTCGGATGTGGGCATGGCTCTTACAGAATTGAACATTACTAACAATGACAAAAGTAGAGTTTCTACAAATGACAAATGAATCAGACACCCAAAAACAAAAACAATTAATTAAGCAGTATATCACCAGGAGAACCTAGAGCCTAGAATGAAAAAACTAAGTCACTAAACTTTCAAAATAGGATCAGGGGCTGAAAACAGTGGCTCATGCCTGCAATTCCAGCACTTTGGGAGGCCAAAGCAGGAGGATTGCTTGAGGCCAGGAGTTCAAGATCAGCCTGGGAAAGATAGAGATATTCCATCTCTGCAGAAAATTTAAAAATTAGTTGGGCAAAGTGGCATATCCCGGTAGTTCCAGCCATCTAGAAAACCGAGATGGGGAGGATCACTTGAGGCCAGGAGTTTGAGATCAGCCTGGGCAACATAGTGAGACCCCGTCTCTATGAAAAAACATTTTTAAAAAATGGGCCTCAAGATTAATTTCTCTAGAGAGAGGATTGAAATGAAGAGCTCAGTTGAATTGATGAAATGTTAGAGATGAGAAGGACCTAGAGATGACAGGTGCAACTCCCTGGGTGGACAGATGGGGAAACTGAGGCCCAAGCAGTCACACAATTTATTTAGCATAGCTAGTGCTACAACCGAGGTTTTCTGGCACCCTGGCCACTGGGGAAATCTGCATTTCATCTATAGCAACATTAAGTGTTTTCCTAAGAGACCCACCATGATTCTGATGGTGTAGGAAAGAAATTTAGGCCTAGATCTCATTGGCCTACACCTGTCCCTAGTATACCCTATAGGAAGCAGCCCTCATAGAAGAGGCAATGTGTATTGTGGAGAGGACACTACCTGGGAGATGGGCCCACTCTCTAGTTCTCTGTGTGGCCCACTGTGTCTCCACGCTAATAGGGTGCTGGTATATGGCATATGCCAGGAATTCAATAAATCTTGACTGAATGAACAATTTCAATTTTTAGTATACACTTTCAAATCTGTTAGTTTAAACAATACAGTGATCATGACCTTTTGCTGCCTGGCAAAGAAAGAGACCAAGAAGAGGGGCTGATACCACCTAAGTAGAAAGAACATGCACTGGGGAGCCAGGAAGAGCAGGTTTCCAATCCTGGCTTCACCACCCACCTGCCCAGTGACCCAGGATAACCAGTTACTTGCTCTTTTTGAACTTGATTTTCTCAACTGTAGAATGGAATAAAATGTCTATTTCATAGAGCTTTATGAATATTACATGATAATATTTATTAACTGTTGGACATAGAACCTGGCCTACACTAGGAGCTCAACAAATAATAAGTTAGATAAAAAGAGAGGGAGATATTGTGGAAATGGGGCTTCTGTTGGGTTTAAAAGTGTGGTGTGTACAGAAGCAGCCCTGTCTGACAACCTCATGTTCTAGAAAACTGTGGCTGCATCTCCACTCAACTCAAACCTGCATGTTAGCCCCTGGGCTTGGTAGGAGGCAGCCTCCAGTCCCGGCCATATCTGACTCCCTTTTGTTTGCAGGTTTGGATGGTCTACCTGCTCAGGTCTCTGAACATACACACGCTCAGGGCAACTGAGCCAAGGTGAGGCCCAGGGCCAGTCTTCTGGTCCCAGAGGGACAGCTGTGGCTCCGTCCTCTAAGCCCAATCTTGGTCTGGGAGCAAGGCCCTAAAGCCACTTGTCTCCATGAGGGCCTCACCAGGAGAGACTAGGGGGAAAGGCTGCCATGCTGGTGCTCTGCTCAGAGGAAAGGCCCACTGGGGCAAACCTCCAAGTAGCTTGGTGGTCCTTTCCCAGGGTGACCAGGATAAAGCCCAAGCCACCAACCCCACCACAACCCCATCCTATTCGCACCCTCAAATGCTATCTTCTGCAACTGCTTGAATCGTTTTCCTGTTTGGGAATGTGGTTCAAGCAAGCAATTTGAAATCAAAGCAGAGGGAACAGTTTGCAGGAGTGAGTCTGCGGGGACAGCACGTCAGAAGAGCAGTACTTGTGCAGCTATGAGCAGGCAGAGCCAACCGCCTCGCACAAGCGTGCTGAGGAATGGCGCCAACCAGGGCTGCAAACCCACCCACCTGGCCCCAGAAACCAGTATCTTTGTGCTCCCGTGTCTCTTTGGTGCTTTACAGGTTGTTCATGGACCCATTTGCACCTTAGGAAAGCATGATGATCTCCGGCAATATTATTTCCATTTTACCATGAAAAAACCTGATGCTCAGAGGTAAAGCAACTTGTCCAAGGTCACAAATGGTAGAGTAGATGGCAAAGCTGGACCTAGAGCCAACGTCTGCTGGCTGCTGTTAGCCCAGGGCTCTTGACACCGCCATCCCAGTCCCTTCAATGGAAGGTTCTCTGGAGCCCGTAACTGTGGAAGGTGAAGAGGGCATTTACGTTGCTAGACTGTCTTCAGTGAAACCAGCCTCAAAAATCCCTTTCCAGATGGCCTCCTTCTGAAATTATGCCTGTGGCCCCTCGAGTTCGTTGGTGGTTTCTCTTGTCTCTGTGGCCTCTGCTGGGAAGGAGGCCATTGAAAAGCGGAGCAAGGGCGCTTGCTTCTCCCTCGGAGCAGCTGGGGAAGTGTCCTTTCCTTCTAACAGAATGGCCACAGCAGGTGCTACGGTCTGAATGTCTGTGTCCACCCAACAAATCCTATGTTGAAGCCTAACCTCAAAGGTGATTTTATCAGCACACAGGGCCTTTGCGAGGTGATTAGGTCATGGGGGCAGAGCCCTCATGACTGAGATAAGTGCCTTGTATTAATAAAAGAGGCCTAAGAGAGACCCCTTGTCCCTTCCACCGTGTAAGGACAGCGAGAAGGTGGCATCCATGAGACAGAAAGCAGGTCTTCACCATACACCAAATCTACCAGTGCCTTGATCTTGGACTTCCCAGCCTCCCAGAACTCCAGAAATACATTTCTGTGGTTTATAACCACCCAGTCTAGGGCATTTTGTTAGAGAAGCCTGAACAGACTAAGACAGCAGGGTTCCCCACAGTGTTATGGGTAAGGCACAGGTGCAGGGTCTAGGTGATACAGGGATATAGTTAAAGGGGTCTCTCTGCAGCCAGACAATCAGAGAGTTTAAGCCTGGGAAGGACCTTTAATGTCAGTGGGTTGAACTTTCTCATCTTTCAGTTGTGACACGTGGACAGATGAAGGGACTTACCCGAAATCACATAGCAAGTTCTTCCACTCCTCCTAATTTGGAGACAGCTTCCTCACACATCTACCCTAAGAGGCTGATCATGCCTGCAGTGCAGGGGTGCCTGGGGGGCTCAATCATCTTCATAAAAAAATGGAGGAGACAAGGATGACAAAGCCAGGGAAGGGCCAGTTATGGAGGGATGGAGGGGCCAGGCACCCGGTGCCACTGACACCTCTCCACTCTTAGAGGAAGGGTCTGAAGGTCTGCACCTGTTCCCCCGCACTTGGCTACCAGGGAGGTGTGTCACCAGGTGTATTAGTCTGCAAGGGCCGCCATAACAAAGTGCCACAGGTTGAATGGCTTAAACAACAGAAATTTATTCTTTCACAGTTCTGGAAGCTGGAAATCCAAAATCAGGATATCAGCAGAACTGTTTATTCTGAGGCATCTCTCCTTGGCTTCTATCTGGCCAGCCTCACTGTCCTCACAGGGTATCCCCTGTGTGTGTCTGTGTCCTAATCTCTTCCTAAGAGGACATCGGTCATATCAAACTAGAGTCCATCCTCGTGACCTCATTTAACCTTAATTATCTCTTTAAAGGCCCCAACTCCAAATATTGTCACATTCTGAGGTACTGGGGCTTGGAACTTCAACATAGGAATTTTGGGGGGACACAATTCAGCCCCTAACACCATGTGTTCTCCTATTGGGAGTGGAGTAGGAAGTTAGTTCTTTGCATCCTTCCAGAAAAAAACACAATACTCAAGGGACTAATATGTATTATGTATCTGCTGTGTGGCAGGCCCTTCGCTAAGAGTGTATTCTCAGTTAATCCTCAGAACAACCTGTGCAGTATTCCCACCACTCCTAGGAAATTGGGTTTTAAGAGATTAAGTAACAGAAATCACAGAATTCATCATTAGTGAAGCTAGAATTCCAGCCCAGGTCTCACCAATGCCCAAGTCCACATTCTCACCACAAGACTGGGTTTCCTTCATCCTCTAGAACTTAATTTTCCTTCTCAGCAAAATGGGACAGCTATAGTGTAGTGGGTTGAATCGTGGCCCCAAAAAGTGTATGTCCACTGGAACCTGTGACTATGACCACATTTGGGGAAAGGTTCTTTGCAGATGCAGTGATGTCAAGGATCCTGAGAATGAGGAGGTCATCCCGGATTCCCTGGTAGGTCCTAAATCAAATGACAAGTGTCCTTACAGAAGAAAGGCAGAGTGTGTTGTGAGACCTACAGAAGAAGCAAAGACACACAGAGAAGGCCCTGTGAAGACAGAGGCAGAGACTGGAGTGATGCAGCCACAAGTCAGGGGATGCCTGAAGACACCAGACACTGGAAGAGGCTGGAAGGACTCTCCCCTAGAGCCTGCAGAAATAGTGTGGCCCTGCCAACACCTTGATTTTGGACTTCCAGCCTCCAGAAATATGACAGAGTAAATTTCTGTTGTTTAAGTCACCCAGTTGGGGACAATTTGTTACGGCAGCCACAGGAAACTGGTACCCATGGGAAAGCTGATGGTTTGCCACTCCTTGTTTCACACATGCTCAGACATGCTTGGCTTTCTCAACCACAGCCCAGGAATCATGCGCTTCTAGTCTCAGCCTGATCCCCTGAGCTCCTCTGTGTTGTCATGGGCCGTGCTGCTGGCAGAGAAAGCTTCTTACAGCTGGAACTGGCAAGGGAGGGGTGGCCAATCCATGGCCCCAGCCCAGGGCTGCACAGGGAGGCTGACACTGGGCAGACCTGGATGGTCCATAGTTACAAAGACTCCTCAAGCCCTGGGGAGAAAGAAAACATAGTACAGTTAGTGAAACTCTTCTGGACCATTCAGGACTTGCAGAACCTTTCCCCCTGGGAGTGTGCACGTAAGGAGGCTCCTGCCTTTGCTGCTTGGTGGGGATTGCACATCAACAGAGTGAGGATTTTTCTGTAGGACGTCCCAGAACCAGGGAGTTGCCTTGGGTTGCCAGTGGTATCCTTGCTGGAAGGATCCACAGCTCTTGGCAGAGAAGTGCTGGAAACCTCTGCAGGAATGAGGGTCCTCCAAGCCAGAGCTTTGTTGTTTTTCAGAATCCACAAGGGAGCCCTGTTTTCAGATACAGGGCTCAAGTGCCGGCCACTGCAGTCGAGCACAGCCCAGTTCCCCAGCAACCCCAGCCCATGGGTCCCCGTGTATCTGTATAATGTATGCACTTCACAGGACAGTAGTTATAAGCATTTCTGCATGTTGTAGGCGGAGGAGCTCCTCCCCCACCTTGGACTCATCTTTCCTTTTTAAACTCTCCCCGCAGCCCCGTGCACCCCTCGTTCAGACTAACAATAGCCCTGGCAATAACGAGGTGGCAGCAGGGAAGAGCTACGGTTTAATAAAGCCGAGGCCCGGTGGCCTCCCACTCTCCACACTAGGGCTCTGATAAAGGCTTTTCATCGTTCCAGGGCTGTCTTTCCACCCGGTGTCTGTGAATGGCTTTCTCAACTGAAAGGACGCTGTATTTGTACTTAGAACGCAGTCGAGAGTGGTCGTGGATTTTAGCCACTCTCTGTGGGGTGGGACAGGAAATGGGATGTGGAACTGAGTCCTGAAAACCCACCCCCCCCAACCCAGATTAGGTGACAGCACATCCAGGGAAGTCTCTGGATCTGGAAGGTTCTAGAAGTTTCTAGAAGGATCATGTCCATGTTCGCCTTTAGTCAAAAGTCCAGGTGGGCTACATCACTACCTTAAAACATAGCTAACTTGTTCCTTAGAATTTCTTCTTGTGCAGAGAAATGTCTTTTCATTCTCCTCTCTGAAATCATGTAGCAGAACAGAAACAGAACCTGTTAGAGTCCCTTCCTCCAAATTCCACCATTTGATGGCACTTTATAGAATGTGAGCCAAGAGCTTTCATCACCCCTGTGTATTTACTCAGTGAATTACTTCTGCTGTTACTACATGTGTTTGTATGCTGTTTTTATAAAGTGTTACTTTTTTTAAATCACAAAGTGATACCATTATACTGGTGTAAAAAAAATGTATGATTTAGAAACTGAAAGAACCCTGTAATCCTACCCTCCCGAGATCTACGTAATGTATGTGTGTGAGGTTGTTACTTTCGTTTTTCATCTTGGTCCTACAGAAAACAAAATGGTGGCTGCCAGGATGGGAAATCCACAACAAAATCAGAGAATTCTCCTTAGCACACCGTGTTGAGCCTCCTTTCTTGTAAACGGTGATGGCTCTAACATCTGTAACTGCTCTTTCCACCCAGATAAGTACCTACTTCCAGCAGCAGGGCAACGAGGAGTCTTGGCTGGAGTGGATGAAGGACAAATGGGTGAGTGTGGTGTCAGGGTACTTGCTGAAATGGGGCGCCAGGGGCTGAACTGCGCCCCCCCCACACGGATTTCTGTATTGAAGCCCTGACTCTCCAATGTGGCTATATTTGGAGATAGAGCTTTCATGGAAATAATGGAGGTTACATAAGGCCATAAGGGTGGCACCCTGATCTGATAGGACTGTGTCCTTGTAAGAAGAGACACAAGAGAGCTCACTCTCTTTATCTCCACCATGTGAAGACACAGCAGGAAGATGGCTGTCTGCAAGCTAGGAAGAAAGCCCTCACCAGACCCTGACCATGCTGGCACCTTGATCTGGGACTGCCAGTCTCCAGAACTGTGAGAAAACAAATTTCTATTGGTTAAGCCACCCAGTCTATGGTATTTTGCTATGACAGCCCAAGCTGACTAATGGGGTGGTGGGCAAAGGGGGTGGTGGTTACACCCAGTCTACTCCTCCCCAGTTCTTGCCTCTGCATATTATTAGTACATTCATGCTTCTTTCCCTCTTGTCACCACTAGGTCTCCAAAAATGGGGGGGTGGGGTAGGGGTGATAGGAGTGTCTTACAAATAAGCGAATCTGGCCTCAGCTTTCTTCTTCAGCTGGGACCTTTGCATTCCTTCCTCTACTTCAACCTGGGGGCCAGATGGTCCCATGTGCCACTAAACTTAACTATGGTTGGAGAGAGAATTTCAGGGCATACACTAGATACCCTTGAATCACATCGACAATGCATTTCAAGCTCTTAGCCAGCTCAGCTCTGATACAAATCCACCCACCAAAGCCAATACCTATACTGTCCTCAGTAATTTAAAAGTTTAAAAGCTCTCTTGCAAGTTCCAAGCCTGCTCCAAGCTGAAACTATTGCATTATTAATGCTTTAGCCTCTCGCCCTCCCTCCTATCTCCACAGAACCCATATGTGGACTGCAGGTTTGCCTTGTCAACTTCAGGTCACACAGACCCTACAACCAGCTCCAACAACACCAGGCTCATGTGCAACTCAAAAAAATGAAATAAACTAAATCTCAGGGGGGTGTGTGGAGTTGAAAGGAAGATTTCTAGTTTTTGCTGCCAATCTCTCAGCAGTCTTTATCCTGCACCTAGGATATCACCTAGGGGTGTCCCAAGATGCAGGGTATCTTTCTGAAGTGGCAGTGAGTGGGAGAGGACTGGCCCCATCAATCAGTGCTTTCTGGGCTTTTCTGTTGTGACCCAGGCTTTACCTCACCACCCAGTAGCACATGTACATTCATACACACAAACATTTGCGACAATTGTTTCACAATACAGTAACTACCCCTATTGCCTGGGATGCACTGATAATGTCTAGTGTAGTCTGTTTCATTAAAAATAGTGGTTGGGAACTAAATTGATTTCAGTTGTAGACAACAGCACTTGTTAGCATTCCCAAGGGTGTGGAAAAGGATGGGCGTTTGCATTTTAGGCACACACTTTGGTCAGAGGGAGCACAGGAGAATGGCTGAGACCTTGGTCTTTGGAGTCTGAGTTTTGCTCTTTAACCATCAGCATGGGCTTTGATGAGTCCTCTGAGGTCTCTGCACAATGGGGGTGATGAGACTGTCCCTGCAGGGTTGTGATAAGAGTTTTGAGAGAGAACTCACATAAAATGCTTAGCACAGTTCCCCACAAACAGTAAACTCCCAAGGAAATAGCTATTGTTTTTACTGGGCAAATACCTAAGCGATCATTCAGGCATTCGGTGTGTGTGCCCACCTGGAGGCATGGAGCCCTGCCCACCTGCTTCTGGGGGAAGCCCGTGGGTATGTGGGGTAACGGAGGCAATGAAATCTATCCTAGAAGGGCCTCCGTGGTGGGGACACTGGGCTGTGTATTAATAATCATAAATGGAGCATCATTCATTTCAGCTGCAAACATGCTCACCCCCCAAACAAACTCATGAGTGATGTGGGTCCTCTGCCATTTGTGTCATTTTGCAGCAGCACGATCTTGCCAGGAATGGGCATCTGGAGGCCGGAATTCCAAGCTCTCTCAGAGGCTACATGTCGCGGGAGCTTACACAAGCCATTTTGCTTTTCTGCATCTGTTCTTATGGTAATGGGAATTACAATACCTGCCCACCCCGTCTCACAGGCAGGTTGAGAAGTACGTTTAACACACTGACTGCCACACTAGGAAAAAGAAGTTTCCCTGGGGCCACAGTGTTTTGTTAAAACAAAACGATCCTTTCTAATTTGTTATTTTTTATTGTTTTCTGTGCGTGAGTTATATGCAATGCAATCCATGTTTTTAGAATTAAATCATCGATATTAATTGTAACAATAAGAACATCAACAAATAAGATTTTCACAAACCAACTACAGGTTTTTGCATCACGTGGTCCCAGGCTCAAAACTAGCGTGAGTTAAATACAACTCACATGGCAGTCAGTGTGTTAAAAATACAGAAAGAGGATTTGAACCACTCAGAGAGAGGCATATTATCGATAACAACGGTTTAACTATTTATTATTACTGTGTGTCTTTCCTCAGTATTTCATTGTGAAGGTTTGTGGTCAGCACTTTATCTTTTTTCCTTCCTTTTTAAAGGAGAACATTCATTTCTAACTACCTTTTGAAAGCCAAGTTATGCTTCGGTCATTTGATTAATAGGAGTGGGAAGACCAGCTTCCCAATCAAAGTGCTTTTGAATAATTCAATAGCCGATATTAAAAGAGGAGAGGCGCTGCCTGGTGTGGTTTACTCTCTATGTTGTGCAGAAAATCCGAGCTGCCTTTCCACACGGAGGACGCCACTTGGTCTCTGCATGCTCCCTCTCCCTGCTAGAAGAGTCCTCACAGGCCGACACAGAGGGCTGAGCCTTTTGTGCATAAATGTAAGAGCCCAGCCAGGACTACCCTGAGCCCTGTGCTCTGCCTGGGCTGAAGTCTCAGACTCTGAGGAAGGGGATGTCTTTTCTAATTGATCCACCCAGAGTAGATACCTTTTGTCAAATTTGCACAAAGTTACCGTATAGACTAGCAAAGGCCTTGCTGCTAAGCGAAAATGTGGGGAAAATATGAGGCCCAGCAATGTCCCTGCATGGACTCCGTGGGTCGTACCAAAAACGCCTCATAGATACCTGAATGAGACTAACTTCTGAACTGCAGAGGCCTCCCGCCCACAGGGGGAAGATAGGAGGAAAGAGGCTGAGCTGCCTCCAAGGGCTGAGGCCGGGGCCTTAGCTATTGAGCACACCTGGCTGTGAATCCTGGCTCAGCCTCCCAGGGCCCTGTGAAGCCTGGAGAAGTCAAGCTTCCGTGTGCTCCTTTCAAAGACTGACTCATAGATTAGATGAAATGTGTGAAAATCACCTGCTCCAATGACCATACTCAGGGAGTGCAGCCTGCTGCTCCCTTCCCGTCACCTTTCCCTGTCCCCGTGAGCCCTTCCTGCTCCAGCCCCTCTGCCCCATTTCTTTCTTTTTCCTCCTCTTTCTCCTCTGTTCCCAAATCCAGGCCTCTGAATGGTTCCCATAGACTCCAGCTGTGTCATGCATCTAAAATTATTCCCTGACATCAATATTCTAATTTGTTTCCTCCTCCCTTAGTTTTCTGGCTTTCGTTCTTGTTTACCAACTTCCTTCCATTTTAAGGGCAAGATAAATGAGAGTACAGATGGTGGATTTTTCTCTCCTTTCTTCTAGAAATTCTATGCTAACTCCCCAAAGCAAAGGTCCCAGTGTATCCAGTGTATTCTCTCGCAATGAGGCTGGGGTCCCTGAAGCCATACCTATGCTGATGTTGGAAATGGTGCGGCCAGGTGCCCTGTGGCCATGGGGACCCCACATCTGGCTGGGCAATTACGGAAGCTGGCGGAGAAGTTCTGATGGCCTTGGACCAGTTTGGAAACAGTTGTTCCGAGGGCTGGTATCAGGCCTAGTTGCAATCTTGGTGTTCACTATAGTGTGTGTTTTTTTTTTTTTTAGGTTGAGTGTTTTGAGGAGTATCTAGACGTCTACTCTTGTAACTGAGTCCTTCTACGTTAAACGTTGTCATAGGGGTGTCTTATTTTACAATTAAAATAATTTATCACACTTTACTGTGACTTCATTTATTGGATTGTAGAGACGGGGAGGGACAATTCAGTCCAGCTGACAATGATCTGTTTTACCAGAGTATAAACTTCTGAGGACAGAAGCTATTAGGGAGCTGTCTTACCAGTACTTAGCAGAACGCCCAGCACACGATAGCCTCTCAACAAATGCTTATAGAATGAATGAATGAATGAATGAATGAATGAGAGAATAATGTGTGCTTAATATGGTGCCCAACTCCGTGGCTTACCAAGAGGAGAAGGCCAGTAGCAGAAGCCCACACAGACACGCACCTACAATCTGTCACAGTGACTGCTGTGACAGTGGGTGTGGACAGTCTTTGGGGAACACAGATGAGGAATAATAAACTGAACGGTGCGCAGAGTGGGGAGTGAGGGGAGGACACTTAGAAAATTCGGAGGAGGCTGGGATTTACCTCATAGACAGAGTAGACTTTATGCCAAAAATATGGCATCTTTTCAAGTCCCACATAAAAATTTTAGCTCAAAGAAAACCATTTTAATTTGGGTTAACAAAAATTCCCAAAGTACAGCTAAACCCCAGAGAACCAACTACTCACCAAACTGCAGTCAGAGGCAGTGAGGGCGGCTGCTCCCTGTCTAGGGCCTGCGGTCAGTGGCCAGGCCCTTGGGGCCGCTCCCAGACCCAGCCTCACACTGGGACACCAGCCTCCCGGGTGGAAATGTGCTCCTCACCCCCTCTTCAACTTCCTCCTCCTCAACTGGGCCTGTGAAGAGATGCAGTTACAGGCTTTGTTAACCGAAGGAGTGTGGATGGATGTTCTTTAATTCTTTCCTAGCCCAAGGTAACCCAAAGCAAGGGCCCCGCCTTTGGAGGCTTACTAAGAACGAAAATCACTGGGCTTCCCCATGGACCTACTGGATTAGAATCTCTGGAGTTGGGGCCCAGCAATCTACATTTTATTAACTCAAAGGCCCTACGTGAGTTTTTTTTAATGAATAGACTTTATTTTTTATAACAGTTTTAGATTTTCCAGAAAAACTGTATGTATAGTGCAGAGTTTCCATAAACCCCTTGTGCAGTTTCTCCTATTGTTAATGTGTTGCATTAGTATGGTACATTTGTTACAAGTAATGAACCAATAATGATACATTATTATTAATTAAAGTTCATACTTTATTCAGATTTCCTTAGTTTTTGCCTAATGTCTCTTTCTGTTCCAGAATCCCCTCCAGGATCCCACATTACATTCCTTAGATGATTTTTGTTTATTTTTATTAATTTTTAATTAGAAAAGAAATACACGAATATATTTACTTGTTAAAATTTAAATATTACTATTGGAAGTAATATGCCCCTCTAGTTCCTAGCCCTTTTCCCAGGACAAACAGTGTCAAAGATGTAGAGTATATCCTTCCAGTCATTTTTCTATATGCTCATATCCACAGACAAACGTATAGAAGGATATAGCATTCTTTTGCATTTCTTAAACATAAACTAAATGGTATTGTTCTATGCATGTCATTTAGCTCCTTCCTTTCTTCACCCAGTAGCAGTTACCAGTGAATGTTTAGTGCCAGTATAATGAGATCTACCACGTTCTTTTTAACTGAGGCCAAATATCCATAATAGGAATGTGTCACATTTTATGTAGCTACTGAGGAACATTTAACATGTTTATAATGTTTTTATTTATTGCTATTATGAGTTTGCAAAGAATACATCCCTGTCCATATATGTGACTGTTTCTCTCGGGCATTGCATTCATTTGCAAGGGCTGTGCTAACAAAGTGCCACACACTGAGGGGCTTAAACAACAGAAATTTATTTTCTCACAGTTCTAGAAGCCAGAAGTCCAAGATAAAGATGTTGGCAGGGTCATGCTCCTTCTGCAGGTGCTGGGGAAGGATCGTTTCTAGGCCTTTCTTTTAGCTTCCACTAATTCCTTGGGTTGGGGCAGTGTAACTGCAATATTCACATGGCACTTTCCCTGTGTACCTGTCTATGCCCAAATTTCCCCTTTTTGTAAGGACACCAATCATATCATATTAGGGGCCCAATGAACTCCAGTATGACATCATCTTCACTTAGCTAATTACATCTGCAATGACCCTATTTCCAAACAAGGTCACATTCTGATATTCTGGGGGTTAGGACTTCAACATATGAATTTTGGGTGGGGACATAATTCAACCTATAATAGGCATTGATCTCTAAACTTCTCTGATCATGCAACCCCATCAGTAAAAAATACTTTTGATCATGCACTAAAATAAATGTGCATTTTTGTATTTGCAAATTATGTGCATGTGCTTTTGTATCAATGTGAGCATTATAAAACTGCTTTAGGTCAGTTCCCAGGAAATAGACTCTGGGGCTCCGAGATTTGCACAAAGGAACTTTACTGGGGAGAGCAGGATGGGGCCAAGAGAGAAGGTGAACTGACATGCAGATGCCACAGGGAGCTCAGTGGAGACCTCAGGAGCTCCGGAGATGCAATGGCCCTTCAGAGTTGTCCAGAATTGAGGCAAGGGGCTAGGCTTTCTACCCCCACATTGACCAGTCATCAGTGCTGCCCAGGATGGGCCAAGGGCAATTTCCTAGGAGCTTTCCAAACATGAATCTGCCCATCAACTGTTCTGCCCGCTGGGGAACGAGAGCCTCTGTTCTGAAAGGGCATCTAGGCAGTGCTCTATAGCAGCCTCCTCAAAAACAGACTCGCCACAAGAAATTTAAAAGGCTGGCATAAAGTTAAACATAAATAGAAGTCATCATATTTTCCCTGATCCTCAATAAATCCTGCACATCCCCTGAGATACACAGAGTCTACCTTTTAGACCACTGCTGGGCATAGCAGAATATGCATTTTAAATTTTAATAAAGACTGGGGAGTTTCTCCTAAGGGGTTACACTGCATGACACTCCCATCAAGAATGTATTAATAGGATGGTTCCTATTGCATTTCCTCACCTCCCCATCAACACTTGATATTATCAAACTCCTTAAATTTTTACTAATGATGGGCTAAAAACATCTCATCCATTTAATTTGTGTTTCCCTCATTCCTAGACAGATTGAGAATTTTTCTCTTTTATGAATTTCATGTTCATACCATGTGCTTACCATTCTTTTAAGGTGCATGTCTTTTTCTTACTGATGGGCAGGCATATCTTTGACTCCTAAACCTTAATTCATTCTTAAGCATAGTGAAATCTGATGACCATAACCCTGTCTTTTTCTCCCTAGCCGTCTTCCCATCTTTGTGTGATAAGTTTCCCCACGAGACTAGCGAGATGGTTCTGGTATTGTCTACTTAGAACTGAAAGATTTGGGGTCTCAGTCCTAGTATTGCCACCTACTGGTCGTGTGCACTCAGGTGGCTGATTTGATCTACTCGATGCTCAGTTTTCTCATAAGAAAAATGGGAATCATCCTACTCCCCCGGGCTGTTATAAGGATTTAATGAGATTATGTATGTGGAATTCGTTATCATTATGGCTTATTGTTTAGCCTTTATTCTTAAATATAAAACTGTAAAAGTCTAGATACATGCTCTCCCCTCTGCCTGGAATTCATTCGCTCATTCATTCATTTGCTCATTGCTCAAAAAATGAAAACTTACTGTTGCAAACCACTAACACTGTTCAGCACTGGTGGATCCAGAAGGAGAGAGGGGGAAAACAGACATAAAAATTAATTATAGTCCAACTTGGTGAGGACAACAGAGAGGTACTGCATTCCTTCTTCCCATATTTCACTCCTAGACTCAAAGGAAGGTATATCACTGGTACATCACCCTTCCCCGTCTCAGGGGATGGAGGATGAAAACTGTGTTTGCAAATGCCCCTGCATCCCAATGAATCAGAACTTAACATCCCAGGAGTAGTGCCTTAGCCCTGAGCAGGGTTGCTGCACTATACAAGTTCTGTAGGTCAGTCCTGACTCCTTTTGCACACCCAGCCTTGCCATGGCAAGTCGTGTAGACAGGCCAGGCCATCTTCCCCACTCTCCCTTCCTCCTCCTACCAGTGACTAGGTGAAGGTCTCTGGCCACATCTGGGAGGCTGGTTGTGTAAAGGTATTTGGCACCTGTTCTGCAGATCTGGCTATATCCTCCTCTCCCTGCAAGTGCTCCTGAGTACGTAAGTCACCAGTTGGGTATTTGTAATGAAAGGGACAGATGGAGTCAACCCTGAAAAGGAACTATGTTTTCCAATCATGCATTTATCAGAGAGCCCTGTCTATGCAGTGAGCTGGATTTGGTCTATCTATTAGTGAAGGTTTGCTTTCCCATTTCTCTGGGTTTTTTCTGTTAGTACTCCACTGGTTATAAAGGCATAGTCTTTTTAAGAAATGCTGGCAAATTTCATGAAATTGAAGGTTTAGTAAGTCCAGTGGGTGGAAGTGCTGGAAGGGTAGGTTCCAACTGAACTCTACATGCCTTCGTATTCCAAATTTTATTTTATTTTATTTTATTTATTGATTTATTTATTTTGAGACAGAGTCTCACTCTGTTGCCCAGGCTAGAGTGCCATGGCGTCAGCCTAGCTCACAGCAACCTCAAACTTTTGGGCTCAAGCAATCCTTCTGCTTCAGCCTCCCAGGTAGCTGGGACTACAGGCATGTGCCACCATGCCCGGCTACTATTTTCTATATATTTCTAGTTGGCCAATTAATTTCTTTCTATTTTTAGTAGAGACAAGGTCTCACTCTTGCTCAGGCTGGTTTTGAACTTCTGATCTTGAGCGATCCTCCCACCTCGGCCTCCCAGAGTGCTAGGATTACAGGCGTGAGCCACCATGCCCGGCCTGTATTCCACATTTTATAGTGTTGGGAGTCAGTGTATTTAAAATAGGAGAGCAACATGCTCAGATTAAATTTTTAAGAAGAAGAGAGCATTAGTGTGACAGAGTGACAGATGGCAAGGAACTTCCAACGTGAGCATGTTCCTCTCCCTTCTCTAGCCCTGTCTCCTCTCTTTATCCTGACAGCCACAAGCATATCTGAAACACGAATAAAGCCTGCCGACTCTCTCGCCAGCATTCTGACCACAAGGTTAGGAGACAGAAATGTACTTAAAAGGAAATCACATAAAACAAACTCTAAGGCAGTAAAAGGGGTATAAAAGCCGAAGTTGCCTATGAAGCCTAAGTTCCTTCTGTCAAATGTCTTTCCCTTCACTCACAGTGGCTGAAGTCAGGGCCTGTGTGGTCCAGGCACCTGGCACCTGGCACCCAGCCTCTGTCCCACACTCTCTCCAGTTGCATTGTCAAACCCTTTCCTCTCTCCTGAGGTTTTAGTGTTTTGTGTATTCTTTTTGCTGTAGCCTTTTACGATCTTCCATTTATACATAACTCATTGTTTTAAAATGTAGGTTTCCTTATCATTCAGGTATGGTGAGACCAACAGATGGGGAGACAACTGTCATTGCAATGGTAGCTTATTATACATGCAGAGCCCAAGAAAGGGGGGCACCATGCCACTCCATAGGGTGGGGACACAGGGTCAGTCAGGAGGCAGAGGGAGAGAGGGGGACATGGGTTTTGAGCCTTTATTGTGGTTTACAAAGGAAGAAATGTGGAAGGCAGGGTAAGCAGGTTTAGGATTAGCCAGGGTGAATAATTCCAGTAGGCTGTGGAGCAAGGAACTACCCCTTGTGTTTGGTAGCTGGTGTGAGCTGATTAGGGCAGGTGGATAATGGGCCAGAGTGTGAGAGCCCAAGGAAGGAGGTGGTGGTGGTGGGGTGCTGTGGATTGGTGGTTTGCATGTGAAAGCATTCTTACAGACCAGTCCTGTGCTAGCTCTAGGAACTGGCTAGTCCTGGAAGGGGCAGTCTCTCCAGGGCCAGTAATGCCCCCCATATCAAAACATCAGAATAAAAAGACATACTTAATACACTCATATTCTTCATGGAGTGGAAAGAATTATAAGGGCAGTATTTTGGTTTATTCAATGCTATTCCCCCATGTGCCACTGTCTTTTTCTTTCTTTATTTTTGTCCTTTACCAGTCACAAAGTTAATTCTCTTTAAGAGGATTTCTTTTCAACCAGCCCATGACCTCCGACACTATGTAGTCTCTTGTGTTGAACATACCATATGACCAGACATGGGCCCCTTGGGTCTATTTATTTATGACTGTGTTAGGAACCATTTTTATGGATCTTCCTCTCCCTAGATCAGGGGCAGAAGCCATGGTCATTTAATTTGGTAGCCCCAACACTCTCCATAGTACCTTGTACACAGTTGGGATTCAATATAGGTCTGCTAAAATAAATGTTGATTAAGGAACATATCTTACGGTATCAGGCCAAGATTCTTTTCTGGCCAATCATCAAGCTTTATCATTGAAAAGAAAATCTTTTGGAAGAAAATAACTTGCTCAAGGTTGCACAACAAAGAGTAGAAGGGGCAATGTTAGACCCTGTTGTTGAAACCACAAGGGGCTTTCAGCCTAAGTCCAGTTGCTCTTTGCACAAAGATCCAATTATTTAGACAACAAGGCTTGCCAAGGAAGAAAGGAATTTTTTGATATGACAAACATCTTGTCAGGAGAATGGGAGAAGCTGCCTCAAATCCTTCTCTCCACTAACAGAGATCATGGGCTTTTAAAGAAGGGGCCATGTGCTCTGGGGCAGGTTGTGGTGTAACTAACAAGGGGCTAGGTCCCTTGGGGACAGAGAGAGGGGGATGATGAGTTTTGGCATCTGGAAGTCTGTCCAGGGACCTTCAGAATCTCAGTTCCTTTGTCTTGCAGAAAATCCACTATTTCTGGGAAATAACTCATAATGTCAAGTAGTTAGTTAAGGGAGAGGATTATAAAAAAACATATAAGGATCACTGAAATTTGTTCATGGGGCCAGTTACAAACCCATGTTTGCTGGAGATTACAGATTGGAGTGACATTAAAAGATGATCATTATGACAGTTGATTCGGATATTTTAATGATATTGGGCCAGAAATTTTTAGAATGTGAAAATTCTGTCTTCAAGTAGTTTTGTTCTGCACAAGGCCCCCAAAGTAAAATATATGCATGAAAAAATAACGTGCAAAGCCAAGCAATGCTTTGTTTTCATCTGGGACTTCAGCCACGAAAACATGATGCATCTATATGAATTGGGCCAGGTCCTAAGTGAGCTCTGCCTAAAATCAAAGTAGACAGGGCTGATGTCATTTGTTTCTTCTCCAAATCTAAGCCTTTACTGTATCACTCTGAAGAGAAGAAAGGCCAGTCGAAACTTCCAGAGAGTAAGCGAGAGCTCTGGCCTGGGTTTTTGACCCAGGCTTTCTTAGGCCAGCCAGTCTCCCAGTCCATGGTGGCAGAAACATTTAGAGCTGTGAGTAAGGCAAAGATCCCTTCAGCCAGGAGGAAGGAGGAGCCACGTCAAGGGCGAGCCCATCTTTTACTATCCCATGCCTCCATCCAGGACACCCACTACTATCTTGGCCAATGAAACGTCACAAACGTGACCAAGGACAGCAACATCTCCTTTTGAGAAAGAAGCTTTCCGCTCTCCTCAAAGGAAAGGAAGGTAAGAGAGAGCTTTCATTCTTTCTGGAAGCAGGTGGGATCCAGTTCTTCCAGGTCCAGCCAAGCCCCAGCACGTTGCCTCAGGGTAGCAAATGTAATTTAATTCCACTTCTGTTACATCTTCACCTTGCAATCCGATTACCTCCCTGTGTAGTGAAGTCCCTCCATTGATCAAAACAGGTGACAGTGTTAAGGTTTTCATCTCCACAGAGAAAGAATGGAATGCGTGTGTAGAAAAGCTGATTACACAATTAACCATAATGCGTACAACATGGTGTGGGAATTCTTAAGCAATCACTCATTCCGCTAGGTAGAAAATGTTCTTAGATCTTGAGAATTAAAGTCTACTCTAGCCTATACATGTGGATCCACACGTCATGTAAAAACACATCTGCCCTATGTCCCAGTGGCGTTGGAAACATCTATTTCCCTTAGTTTAGAGCACATATTGTTTTTTTTTCTACAAGGCTAACATACAGTCACTTCCTTTAGTCGTGAGGCCCCCTCCCCTCCTCTCCAGCACTCTCTCTACTGGGCCTCCCCGGAAAATCATTTTTGACTAACTCTATCGAACTCCATTCGTAAAGCTACGCCAGTCTCATTTCTTTTCTCCTTTGCTGTGTCCTAAGCTGTAATACTTGCTTACATACTTTTATCCCACTACATAAAGTTGTGTAGCTGATTCCAGCTCCCAGTACCTTGTATTCATGCCCCGCACAGTCTGGTTCTCTTCTTGTTTTCTTCTTGGAGTAGATACTTCTTGAGATAGGGATGATTTCTGGAGCTTTGGTTGGAATCGCCCAGGGCCTAGTCAAGGACAGTTCTCTGTGCAGATTGAGTATTCAACAAACATTAGCTGACTGATGGTGATGAAGTAAGTGACGATACACCCACGGTAGAAAAAACGAACATTTAGTCTTCTTGCCTACTTTTGCTGGATTTTTTTTTCTTATGGTGTTATAATAGTTACTTTCTAGTACTCTTCCCTTAGCCTAGCTAAGGATTCTTCCCTTAGTTTAGATACTTTCTCCAGATGTTGGAAGTTATCAGACATGAAAAAACATATATGACCCTGATTTGATTAAAGAGCATATTAATAAAAAGCCAATTATTCTGTCTAATACAAATATGCATTAATTTTGTATTATGTCCAAATATTTAGGCATGGAGCCGTGTACACATACATCCATTAACTAGTCAAATACCTAAATTAAAAATGGCAAGCCGAAAAAAGTTCTGAGTGCAAAGGTGTGATTGCTTTGAAAATAGCCAATTTAGAAAAGTTTGGCCTTTAATTGGCCAAGTTAAACAAGGGACAATTACTACTAACTTGGTCCCCAAAGATTAGCTCTAAACATGTCATGTTTAACTTGGCTGGTTAAATTGCAAATAGTGTTATCCTTTTCTGATTTGGTTCATTTGGCTAATATAGTGCCTTTCTGTGACTTTTTCTTTCCTTACTTAGCCCTTTCTGTGAATGGAAACTCCATGGATTAGGAAATACCATACCTGTTTTTCTTAAAAAACAGAAAAATGTATGTGTGGCTTTTGTTTTTGTTTTAAAAAACATCTGATACAACTTTATGAGCTCATAGTCATAAAAACATCACAGATCCATCACTAAATTAGTATGTATATGTCAAAAGTCTTTATAGACTTCATATCTCAAAATGTTTTTGCATATTTTTGTTTTGGTCATGTTATAGGTGAAGAAGAATGTTATTTTTGTACTAACTTTAATGTCTTCTGTTACTGAGGGTGTAGTGGTTTAACTTCTACATTCAATGTTAAATTAGCTAGCTCAAGGATGCCACACAATTCCACGAGGGCACAGAGATGGATGGTTAAATATTTATCTCTATTTGCATCTAAGAGCATCTGAATTGAGAGAAGTCCAATTTCTTAGTTCAGAATGGTCAATTGCATGCATATTAGACAAAGAGGCATCTAGTTTCATATATACCATGGAATGCATCAACCTAAGAAATAGGAAATCGTTTTCTCTGGTAGAGAAACCCACATATATATGCATGTGTGTGAACACTCATTTATTCACTATGATCAATAAACATTTAAGGAGTGACAACAATGTGTTGGGCTCTATATTAGGCACTGGATGTGCAGAAATGAGTAAGGCGGTCTTAAACCTGTGATATCCAGTATATGTTTGCACTTGGTTATTTGCACTTGACAAGTCAGGGAAAAAATGGCTTCAAATTCCAAACTTGAGCTCTCTATGCCTCTTTTTAATTTATAACAAATGGTGCAGCTGGTCTTTCACATCTCTCCCTTGCATACCACCCCCTGATTCTGTTTCCCCCCTCCCCCGTGACATTCCATCTTCCACTTCAGTTTCCACTGTTCTTCTGCTCTCTCTAACCTCAACATGAACTCTTAGGGAAGAGCTAATTAGTCTACCCTGGTTACAAGGAATTGTCTAATAAGAACTCTCTATATTAACCCTCCCACGGTTATTTGCCCTAAGGCAGAGCCAGCAAAAAATGCTCCTAAAAGAAAGATAATTTTCAGATACCTTCAGGTACGTTATTTACTTGTGAATGAGCCATAGCTAACAAATCATTTTCCATCTGAATTCATAGCTAAATCACTTAACAATG
Organism: Lepilemur ruficaudatus; assembly: GCA_963574885.1. Classification (NCBI taxonomy): domain Eukaryota; kingdom Metazoa; phylum Chordata; class Mammalia; order Primates; family Lepilemuridae; genus Lepilemur; species Lepilemur ruficaudatus. The sequence continues at coordinate 75,883 of CAUYRT010043548.1, read as the reverse complement.
TCCACATTTTATATTCCTCCAAATCAAGACCTCCTTTCATGTCAAAAACTGTGTTGGGGACGTGGAAGGGAGGAGAGGGGATCCCCACAGTATTTTGTGTCTACCCAGTGGGCATGGGAACCGTCCGGTCTGCACGTTTATTGTCAAAAGTAATATCCTGATGTGTCTTGATCTGATGTACTGACCATCCCCAACTTATGATGGTTCCACTCAAAATCTTTCAACTTTATGACGGTGCAAAAGCAATAAGCATTCAGTAGAAACTGTACTTTGAATTTCAAATTTTGATCTTTTCCTAGGCTAGTGACTTGTGGTATGACATTCTTTCAAGAAGCTGCGCAGTGGCAGCGACCTGCAGCTGCCAGTCAGCCACACGATCACGAGGGTGAGCAAGGGACGCTGGACAGTGCACCGTGCTGCCAGGTGATTTTGCCCAACTGCAGGCAAATGCAAACTGTCTGAGTGCATTTAAAGGAGGCCAGGCTAAGCTATGATGCTCTGGAGGTTAGGTGTATTAAATGCATTTTCCACTTAAGATATTTTCAACTTACAATGGGTTTATCGGGCTGTAGCCCCATCACAAGTCAAGGAGCATCTGTATTATTTTTGAAGGATCCAGGCCTGTGGCCTAAACTGATAAATTCTGTGCATCAGCGCACTGCTCTGTTGTGCAATTTTGACTTTCACATATGCATAAGACAATAAAATGATTCTGTTTATGAAATGTCTGTTAGGCATGCTGGTCATTCAACATACAAGCAAGAGAGCCAACAAATAAAAACCAGCCAACAAATAATGAATGGAGCATGAGGACCAGAAAGCCTAAAGTTACATTACAGTCAATGGTATAGACTAGAAACTATAAATAATAATTTTACAATTAAAACAGAATTTTTTCTTCTGGGATTCAGGAGACGGTATCTATGGCTGCAGTCCCCAACCCCGGGGCCACAGACCCATACTCTGTGGCCTGTTAGGAACTGGGCTGCCTGAGCTCCACCTCCCCTGTATCCCCCTACCCCTGCCTGGTCTGTGGAAAAATTGTCTTCCATGCAACTTAGGAACTGGGCCACAGAGCAGGATGTGAGCAGTGGGTGATCAAGTGAAGCTTCATCTATATTAACAGGCACTCCCCATCACTCACATCACCACCTGAACTCTGCCTATTCTTTGCCCCCACCAACCACCATCCGTGGAAAAATTGTCTTCTATGAAACCAGTCCCTGGTGCCAAAAAGGTTAGGGACCACTGGTCTATGGGATATGGTGATGTACCTTGCCAGGAAAGCCTGACATTATAGGCAGGTTTTTGTGGTTTTTCCAACAAAGTCTTACCAGGAGTAAGTAGGTAACATGGAAGTGATCTTATAAAAGTTGAGGGACAAGAGGTGGAGCCCTGCCCCCATCATACACATGAGCTGCACACACACACTCTCATGTGCACATACCCGTGCTGTGGCCCCTGAGAGCATAGTCAGAAAATCTCTGCCTCAGATATTTACCCTAACAGAGCCTAAAGCAATAGTAGTTGGGCTTGGCTTGGTGCCAGACTATAAGTTTGTAATTAGTTCCAGAAAAAGAAAAAGATACTCAAATCAAAAGTGAGCTTAGGAGGGAGGGAGGAGTTTGATTTGGAATGTCTGTCTGCATGTGCTTAGAAATCACGTCTGAAATACTGGAAATCTTGAGTCCTGGGTTTAACTTCAGCTACTAACCAATCTGATGACCTTGAACAAGTTACTTAGTCACCTCTATTTCTCATATTTGTCCCTCAATTTTCTCATGTTTGTAATGATAGAATTGCAGCAAATAATATCTGTCTACAATCCTTTGTGGAGCTGCTGTGTGCTACCACATGTAGAAACATACATTCCAAAGACAAATATGAGGGGGCCTGAAAATACTTTTCCATGAGCATCCAGTTTACCAGGCAATAAATAAAAGGAGAAAACAAGATTATATTGCAAAATACAGCCTGTCATTTTCAATGACTCTGAGTCATCTTTCATCAAGCAGAACCTTCTGGTGGTGGAACCAATTCTTAGACTTAGGAGTAATTTACAACATGGAGTTTCAACTTCATCACATCTCGTAAGCTGCCATCCATCCATGGAGAAAAGGGATCCAGCAGCGGGACCAATCGCAGTCTAATGCTGGAATACAGTCTGATGCTACGAGGTATGGCTGGTCACTCTATGTGTAGGACTTTGGTCCCCTCCCTTTTCTGGATTTCCCAGTGGATTAGCCATACAGCATGAACCAGGGCATCATTGGACAAGAGCAGCATGCCATTGGGGTGGACCAAAGCCAAGTGACTGATGATGATTCATAGCTCCATGCACATGCTCTAGCATTCATCACACAGCTACATGAGACAACCTTGAGGCACAGAGCCCCTTGGAAGGTCCCCAAAGCATACTCAGTTGCTTTCTGCCCAAAGTTATCTTGTTCAACTCCTGTTGGAGCTCTTACCTTCAGTTCTTCTGTTTGTTTGGCTACTACCTTTCCACTCAGTTCTTCATTTCCCCCAGAATTTTTCAAATTGTACTTTTGCCATCACAGAAAATATTGACTATATATTCTGAATGTTGTAGTCAGCCTAAAGTAAATGAAATCCATAACAAAGATACGTAGTCAATAGGCACATTGAAACATGCTTCCAGATGAGTCCAAGTATGTTTACAAATCATTCAACTCATTCTCAACTAAACCATCCCTTTTGGGAAAGATCTTCTGAGACATCCTATTATAACAATGCTGGTACTATTAATTTCTGAAATTATTTGAGAACCAGCCTTCCTTAATTAGCTTGGCTAATTGAAATTTTCTTATATAAGGTTAAGAATGTTCACCTTGACATTGGATTTTATGGGTTGTGTAGGTTCAAGTGAATAATCAGGGCAGTTTGTGAAATTTAAGATCATGTTCTACGTGGAGAAAGAAGGAAAACATAGGGTTTTCTTTCTTTAAAACAATGCTGAAACCAATCATTTATTCATTCAACTTTTATCAAGCAATTACTAAGTGTCAGGCATAGTTCTAAGCACAGAGTAGACAGAAAAGAATAAAACCATCTAATCTTGTGAATTTTGTTGTAAGGGTATTTTGAACGTAGGCAACCTGTGAGAGAAGGATAGATTTAAGGAGTTACATTCAGTCGTGTCTTCTCAAAGTCTCGATATGGCTGTATGTAACCGAAACGAGAACTCTGATATTTTATCAGAATTTACCAGTACAACAAAAATGGACCAAAAAATGGAATAGGCAGTGGATATTGTCTAGATGTAATACATTTCTGTAGTATTAGTTATTTTTACACAGCAAATTGTCACCTGAACTTACATTTTTGTCACAAAGAAATGTTACCCAATTAAACAATCAAATCAAAACTACTTATCCTAAGAAAGAGCATGATGTAATAGAAAAAGTAATAGCTCTCTCCTCCCATTTTGAGCATGAGGAATTATCCCTGAACCTGGGTGAACCTCAGTTTTTTTCTTGGTAAAATGAAGGAAATAAATTGCTCCACCTTGGAATTAAGTAGCATTTATAATTGCTGTCTTCTTCCGGGACAGGCTAAACCTGTGAGGGCAGAGACCACACTGTCTGTTCCCTGTGCTATCCCAAGTGCCTCGCTTAGTTACAAAGTCTACAAGACACTCAGAAGTATTTGTTGAAAGACAGTAAATATTTGTTAAAGATTATTGGGAGAGCGAGATGAGCAAATATGTGACAGATTACTGGAACTTTGCAAAACATTATTCTTAAAGAATTCACTTTGCATCCTGCCATTTTGAGATTTTGCAGTTTTGGTAAACTGAGTTGCTCACCAAAGAGACCTCTGGGCCCAAACTTCTGTGAACCAAATCTGTCTCAGTGACCAGCTGCACTAGCGGTTTCCCAGTTTTGCCCTGAGATGATCTGTCACTCCCGGGCATTTCAAAATGAGGTTTCAAAGGGAAACTTCATCTAAGTCCTTGAGAGCATCGTCCTCCATTGGCACCAAGATGGGATTCTGTGGTATCCTGTGGGGAAGGCGTGGACTCCATAAGGTTTGCCGAGTTTGGCTTTGAAGTAAACTGTCTTTATGCAACTCATGGCCAGGATGCAGAGCCACACAAACTTAAATTAAGAAAAGCTTTAGACAGCCCCCTGAGAACACAATCGCAGTCTAAGTCACATAGCTTTAATCAGTAGTCAGTCCCGCCCTGTTGTTCTTCAGAAGAAATCAAATTCTTTCCCAGCTGCTGAGCACAGCACTTCTTCGTCCAAGTTCACTGAAGTTGGTTTCCTTCGAGGGGGGTGTTTGTCACCGTCCCCCACCATCTTCCAGGCAGAGGCTCTGCTGAGTCACCCCTCACTCACGGCTGGAGGCCAGGAGAGCTCAGTGTTTGAAGGAGAAGCATTTTCTGTGAAGGTCCCTTTAAAACTACCGCTCCCACAAATTACCTGTGACATCTCTGGCCCCCTCGCCTCTTCCCCCCACCTCCATCCAGGTGGCAGCGTTGGGTGTGAGCCCCACATCTCTGTGCTGTGGAAGAGCAAGTCACCAGCAGCCGGCAGGCTCCCTCTCATGACTTAGCCAGTTCCCAGACACGACCCTGTCTCTACCACCCGTGAGCGCCTGCCAATTCCATCTCAAGCCAAACCCCACTCCAGACAATGACTCGTAGAGGTCCCCTCTGAGCTCTGATCACAGAATATCCGTAGAGAGCTGGTTCCTGACACCTCTGCAACCCTGCCCAAATTAAACATGATGACCATGCAGTCTGGTATCACGTCTGAAGTATTTCATTTATTTCCCTTCAGGGGCAGCAATAATATATTTTTTTTCTCCCTCAATGAATGCCCCATTGAAACTTTGAAGGGAAGACAACTAACTGTTAAGGACATTTACCATCGGCATGTAAGTTCTGAGGTTTTATGATGTGTTTGAGAGAGCCAGACACAGATATCTTACACTGGGCACTTATGATTTTGTGGAAAGCCAGCAGCGCCTTGCTCACACCTGGAGCCCTGCGAAGGGTTCCTGACTGGCAATTGCACCCAGATGTCACACTTAACCACTGATGCTCAGTTTCTGGGCACTGGGTGATGTGAGACCGAGACAGGACCCTGGGGAAGTTTCGTGGAGGGAGATGTGCTCAGTGAGCATGTGTGCATACACAGGTATGTGCGGACTGTGTGTGCGTACATGTGTGCATGTGTGTGCACATACATGTCATGTGTGTGCATGTGTATACAGGGGAAGGATTCTAGTAGGGAAGGATTAACTTTTCAGAAGTTCTAGGGTACTCAGGAGAAGACATATCTGACAACAGTGGTTAGAGGCAAACACTCTTTCAAGCGTTTCTGAAGGTTCACAGGTTGCTCCTGAAAAGAGAGTAAAAGCAGAAATGCTCCCCTCACTCCATGTCACCTCCTCGCCTCAGTGTTGTACTCAGCTCCTTGCTGGAAGGGAGCAGAGCTGCTATTCCCCTCTGCCAGCCCAGCTCAGCCGCTTGGAGGAGACTGCCTGAGCCACCTCCCTGCTTCCTGCAGATACTCCCAGCCCCACACCCACCAGTTGGGTGACTGTCACAGCAGGAAGGCTCCCTGGGTCCACCCACAACCCACAAACACCAAACAGCTGGAGGAGAACAAGGGAGGCTTGGGAAGTGACCCTCACAATGAAGCCAAAGCCAACAGTGCGCTGAAACAAAATGACACTTTATCAACCATTGGAAAAATGGGCCACTACTGCTCAGCCCTAAGGAATAGGAGTGGTATTTATTTAGTTTTGATTTTGAAACAATTCAAGACTTAGAGAAAAGTTGCAATAGAACAAAAAAATCCCAAAATAACTTCAAAGAGAATCCCCAAATGTTAATATTTTGCCTTTACCACATTTCTTGTCATGTTCTCTCTCTATGTGTGTTTGCATGTGACTCTACATGTATGTCATTTTAATAATATACCTAAGATATATAATTTTCTTTTCTAAACTGTTTGAGTTTAAGGTGCAGGCGTTATGCCCTTTTACTTCCAAATTTTTCCAATGCTGTTATCTAATTTATAGACTTTGTCCAAAGTTCTTTCATTGTCCTGCTCATATCCTTTATAACAAAATAAAGTATTTATTTTCTGGCTCAGGATCCAGTCCAGAATCATGCACTGCATTTAATTGTTTTGTCTCTTTGGTCTCCTCTAAACTAGAATAGTTCTGAAGTCTTTCTTTGTCTTTCACGAACTTGAACTTTTTATAGAATGTCCCTCAATTTGGATTTGTGTGCTGTTTCCCCATGAGTAGATTCAGACGGTGACTTTGGGTGGGAATTGTACAGAGGGGTGTGACATCCTCATGCATTACATCAGCAGGCAGGACGTTGACTCGTCTGGTTAGTGATGCAGTTAACCTTGACCACTTGGTTAAAGTTCAGCCTGCTGGGTTTCTCCACGATAAAGTTATTATTTTCACCTTTGTAACTAAAAATAATCTTGTAGTGACATACTTTACATAAGGTAAATATCCTGTTTGTCATCAAGCTTTCACCCGGTTTTCACCGGTTTTTTGCAGCCATTGGTGATTCTTGTCTGAATCAATTGTAACCATGATGTTTATCAAATGATAATTTCCTAATTTCATTATTCCTGCTACACTTATTAGTTGCCTTTCCACTTTCCTTTCTCTTCTTTTTTTTTGTTCTTTATTTATATCAGTGCAGACTCATGGATTCTTATTTTATTCAATAGATAATAATCTGTTAATGTGGTACAGAAATTTAAACAGTGACAGTAAAACCCTGGGATCCAAGAGGCCATGCAGAAGTGTTGCCTGACTTTTAGTGGTCCTGGGATCTAGTTGCCATAAAGAGAACTGGGAAATGGAACTTGAGGGAAATGAGACATTGATTTGGATTGTGGTCAAGAAAGAAAATTGAGCCCAAGGGCTCCGTGTGGAGCTATCTGTAGCAGGTGGAGTCAGGAAATCGTATCTCATCCAGAGACTCCACATTCTGTGCCTTCGGATGGTTGCTGTGCCCTGTGGGAGTCAGACACAGGGGCATTCCCTGATAACTGGTCAACTTGATGGCCTTGAAGATCAGGTCATGAAAGCTTCACTGATTTAGGAACTGATTTGATTTTCATAAAAGACAAGCTGGCTCTTCATGGGACGGTGACCAAATGTGAATTAAAGATTACCAGAGGTCAGGAAGAGGGGCCTTCCGAAGCAATTCCTGTAGGCATTACAGACTCTAAAGCTCACTTATCATGTGATTTGCCACCTGCTCACCTCTTCTTTCTCACCAACCTCTTACCTTGATCACTTTTGACTTATTCATTGTTTTGTGCCTTAGACACTCAAGACATTGCTTTATCCAGAAGACTGGTCCTCACACCTGAGGATTTCACTTGCTGAACCCTTCATAGAACAGGGTATACCTGCCCATGCTCACCTGTGAGTTATGATTTGTAGGAACTGTGAAGGGTCCTCTCTTAGTCAAAACTCTTCAGTTGCAAGCAACAAAATCAACCTGAGTTCATTTAAACATAAAAAGACATTGTACACATAAAGAACTGTCAGAATGAACCCAGGAGCAGAAATGTCAAGAGATCTTGGGAAAAGATTAAATCAGATCTGAAGAGCTGTATTTTTGTCTTTGTAACTTTTGATGTCAGCTTCATTGTCTTCTCTTCCCACTGCAGATTTGAGTTTCCCTGCTTCCCTGGTCCAAGTGGAGGAATCCGCCTGCCCTTTTGCATGTGGAGTTTACAGGTGATGGTACCAGTCAAATTTCAGAGAAAGAGGAATCTTTGTGCATTAGGCAGATAACCCAATAGATGTCCCCTGGGGATTATCCTCAAATTTTCCACATTTACGTTTTAGATTTCACTATTTGTAAGTCACTATTTTGTGCTAGAAATCTTTTATCAAGTATATTTAATAAAATTTCAAATTATTTAAAACTAAATTGTTGAAAAAAACAACAAAAAATAAAACCTATATACATAATTTGTCATCTGGTGACAGTACTATAAATATTTTTGTATATATTCTTCTATCCTTAACTGTGTGTGTTTATTAACCATATGAATATATTATACATACATTGTTTTGTACCTTGCTTATCCCACTTAATAGCACTGTGTTACCTTGACATTTACATTTCTTCTAAAACACAATTTTTAATGGTTGTATGGTTTTCTTTCATATGGCTGTGCCATAATTTAACCAATTCTCTGTGTATTAAGACATTCTTTGGGGTGTCCATTTGGTTCACAAACCAACTCAGAGAATTAATTGCCATTGCCCAAGAGCTATGATGTCACTTTGGGTCTGTGCTTCTGGTCAAAATTTATTAACCCGGAGTGAACTCATGATCCAAGCTCAGTTAGGAAGATTCTCCCTCCTAGGAAATGAAGACTGGGGCCTGGAGACCCAGTTTCTTTTGGGGTTGTAAACAATTCTGGGGAGCCCTGGGGCACCCATATCTCCCCATGGGGAAGAAGCAGCAGAAACAATTCGCTAAGACACAGAGGAAAGGAGCAGATTTTCCAAGAGAAGAAAGGAAGGATAGGAAGATGGAAGGAATAGAAACTCCTTGGATTCCCAGTGATTTTTCATTATCTGGCTTCAGTCTGTGTTGGCTTAAATGGTGAACCGTAGAATTCCTATCCACCTGGAACCTCAGAAAGTGACCTCATTTTGAAATAGATATTTACAAATGTAAGTAGTTAAGGATCTTGAGATGAAATCATTCTGGATTTAAGGTAGGCTCTAAATCCAGTGGCTCATGTCCTTATAAGACAAGAAAAGGACACAGAAACAGAGGAAAAAGCCATTTGAAGATAGAGGCAGAGATTGGAGTTATGCCACCACAAGCCAAGTGACACCTGGGGCCACCAGACACTGAAAGAAGCAAGGATTCTTCCTTGAAGCCCCCAGAGGGAGAATGGCCATACCAACAACTTGATTTTGGATTTCTGGCCTCCAGAACTGTGAGAGAATAAACCTCCATTGTTTCAAGTGACCCAGTTGGTGGCACTTTGTTATGACAGCCACAGGAAATGAATACAGGTCCCTTCCTGGGTCCAGCTGCATCAGGCAAGAGGGGGCCCCTTGGACTCAGGCAAGAGGGGGCCCCTGCCTTGGGACCCCTGCTTCACCTGTCTTCCAGCCAGGCCCTCCCACGGGGGCTAAGAGGGGTGCCCGCATGAAGTCCGTGGCCTGCCCTCCTAAACCACACTCTGGTAACCAGGATCCCTGAATTCCCAACCCAGATGGCCTAAACCAGCTTGAGGGTTCTGCGGACCCCTTCCCTGGGTCTGTCCCCTCAAAGGCATGGTATGCTGGTATGTGCACTCCAAGGTCCAAACAGTAGGTAAAAGTGGTTGTTTGTGGTGGGTGCAGATGGACTTGAACGAGCAGGCTGGAGGGTGCATGGGGTGTGATGTGTGAGCAAGGTCCCTCAGATGCAGGGCACAGCAGGAGGTGAAAAGAGGAGAGTGAGTTGGGGCCAGGGAACAAGGAGGCCAGGGGGTCAGGGGACCAGGATGCCAGGGGACCCAGGACTGGGGTCTGGCTCCCCGTGGACCATATTTTCTGAGAAGTCTGGCACTCCAGGTTGTTTTTAAGGAATATCTGTTGAGGTAGGAAGCCAGAACACTATGTTTAACTGCTCGTTGGCTTGGTGGATAACTTTTAAATACTTCCACCTCTGGAATGCTGCCCTCCATCTGTCCTCTCACCCGCAAGCCGCAAATGTCAAAGGCAGGGCTGCCCTGTGCTGCTCCGAGCCTCATTCCCACCAGACACACTGATCTTTATGTCACCAGCGCCCCCTGTTTCTTTGAAAGCCGGCTGGTCTTGGCTTCTGTTTCTTCCCTCTATAAAATCTTAGTACACTCTATTTCTAAAATTTAAGTTATTTTTAGTTTGTTGCCATTATACATTATACTACAGTGAACATCCAAGTGCATACATTTTGTTGCATATTTCCACTTGTTTCCTTAAGATAAAGTCCTAGAAAGAGAATTACTGAATCAATGGGTGTGCAGATTTGTAAGACTTTTTGTATACCAAATTTTCCCCCACGGACTGGGTAGAGGAAAATGCCTATTCCCTTCATCTTTGAAGGCAATTAAAAATACCTTTTAGACCTTTTTTTTTTTAACTTCAAATGCATGAAGTTATTAGTGTCGATGAGTTAATCCAATCACTTTTCTGCTCAATGGAATATTTGGTTAATAGAAAATACTGGGCCCTGAGCTTGGGGATATATAGGACTTGCTAAAAGGGTTTTAAAAGTACAGATAGGGGAGGAAATTGAAGACAAACATCCTTTATCTCGCAGCTTTGCCCACAGCAGGCCCCGACCCTTCCACCTGGGGGATGCCGTGTTCTTATTGCTCCTTAATGTCACTGAAGGTGCCTTTCGAACAGTGATTTGGAGGGAGACTCCCAGGGGAGCCGATATATGACCTTGTACATCTCATTTTTGTTTTCTGGAGTTGGGGAAGGGACAGTAGTGGTAAAATGATGGAAGGGCACCAGCATCTTTTCTGCTTCTGAAAATCAGGGTGGCCTGTCTCGTCACTCCGCTGCAAGGACAAGGATGAAAGTGCGAGGATGGAATAGCAGAGGGTGCAGCTGAGGTGTGACGTCGCAGTCACCAGCGTGGGGGGAGAGCAGGGACATTTTTTCAAAGGAGTTGACAAGGACTATCAGAGCATACACGTTAGAGGGAGGAAGAAGAGCCATTATTTCAAAACTAAAAAGAGTTGAAAGCCAAAGATATTAGTCATCAAGTTCTTTCTGGGCAGTTAAGTTAAATTAAAACTCATTCTCATATTCTTCCCAGATTGACTGACATATGCACACACACACACACAAACACACACACATGCACACACGGGCTGCACACAATCCTTCAGCCTCCGCCTGTGGAAACAAAATCAATATCGTGCTACACATAAAACACCTATTTAATCTAAAATTGCATTTTATAGTCCATTTACCGCGCCAGAGTAGCCCAAAGTCAGTCACTTCTTTCTGTTCATTTCCAAGCCGCAGCTCACTTTTCATTGTTCTCCCGTCAGTGTTAAACTTGTGAAGGGGCTTTGAAATAGACAAGAGAAGCTGCAGGAGAGAAACTGCAGCAGCGAGACCCTGGGTGAAAAAGGAGCATGAGCGCGCGCGCTCCAACACACTCATATGTGCCTCTAAGCTGGCATGGATTTCTTCAGATTTTTTGTTCTTCCAATGCACTGTAGCATGAAGAAAGAAGGAAGAAAAAGAAAGAAAAGCCTCAGAAGACGGTGTGAGTGTGTGCACGCGTGCGTTGCACGTGCATCCACGCAGTTCTGTGTGTTGGGCACATGGGTTGTGAGGTCGAAACTGCAGACATGTAATCAAAGTCATGTCCATAAAGCGTACGCTCTGCCTTAGGGGCCTGTGTTTTACTTGAGCAATCTATCCCTCAGTCAGTGGACTCCATCCTTGCATGATGTATCACAGTCTAATTTGTTCTTTATGTGAGAAAAAGAAAATTCCAACCAAGCTGAGCTAAAGCAGGCCGAGCGAACACCTGTCGTCTGAAGCATCGTGTGCTTAGTTCAGAGGTTTCCAAAAGACCTTGATTATAGTTACCCCACGTGGCAGTGACAAACTCATTCCATAAATGCATGTGGATGAGAAATTCAGCTTTCTTTAGCTTCCTTGAACTCAATTTCTATTTTGAGCCTCCATCTGTCCAGGTGATTGAACACGATCTTGGTCAGTTCAGGGTCCTCCCCCCACCATCTCCTGTGTAAATTCCAGGGTGATGATGTCCTTCCAAGGTGCCAGGCAGCATAAGGATCCCCATTGCTCTGTATTCACATTGGCATCCACTGAGATGCTATTGTCTGGCCTGGTCCTCCGACATCCATCCACACAGATGGCTGCATCGTCCCCTGCTGCTCCAGTATCTTGTCACAGGATTGTCCTGCTGCTCCTACCCACCCTGGGATACCAAGAAATCTGGGACACCCCAGCCACTTCCCTTTCTCTCTCAGGCACATGGGATTCTTTAGCTGCACCCCTCTCTGAGCTGCCTGAGGCTCCATCTGGAACCCACACAGCCTCTCCTCTGGAGTCTACCTTCCCTGCAAGGCTCTCCCCGAGAGAGAGGCTTAGGTTCTCCCTGCGCTCATGTGCCTCCAATGCCCCTGGGACCCAGTGCCCCCTCAACAGATGCAAGTCTTGACTTAGTGACCCGTCTCTCTTCTCTGATTCACTGCTCACCTCTGGTTTGGGGAATGCTTTCTGATCTGTAGAAGTTGTAGCAGCTTCCTTCCCTTGTCCCTTTGTGCCCATCTCCTGGCTTCTGTGTGCATTTGCTTTTAATGATGTGCACCCATGACTGTCTCCTGAGACCTGCCCTTGCAGCCACTTTGCCTCTGTCCATGCACCGCTAGAGAGCCTGAAGTGTCTAGGAGTTTATATTCAAACCTGCCCACTCTCACGGTGGTCTTTAGCTAAAGACTGATAGGTGAAGGGATGTATAAGCTCAGCTCTCTTCTCTCAAGTTAGCAGAAGTTCTGAGGCATAGTTATGCTCACAGCTCTCTGGAGGGATCAGGCTGAAGCTAGGATCACACTCGCGCGTGGCTTCTTCCCTTTCCGTAGTGGACACAGTTGTGTGCCATCCAGATCCAGCTTGGGGACTGAGGGACTTAGCCCCCAGCTATTGGGAATGCAGCCCTCAGCTGGGAGTGCTCATGGAATTGCCTCCACCCAAAGCCATGTCCTTCCTTGGGGCAGCCCTCATCTGATGTCTGGTTGATGCAGGTTGATGCAAGACCCAAATGCCTTGTCCCAGTTTGGGACAACTCTGAAGGGTCACTCCAGCTTCAGAGCTCTCTTTGTGGCTGAAGCCTTTCTTGACACTGCCCCACAGCCCAGCTTCTACTCAGTCCTGCTAACGGCCCTTCCTTTTCACAGATGGAAATACCCAGTACGTTTCTTAACGAAACTTCCTACACCTTCACAAGCAGACTGGTGCAGAAGTCAGGGAGGTGAGCACTGGTGAGCCTGTCCTGGTCCTTGCAGGAAGGTGCTATCACGGGCAAAAGACTCCGTTTCCCTCTACCTCAGCTTTCCCATCTGTAATAGTACCTGTCTTTCTGAGTTGTAGAGAAAAGCAAGAAAGATTTTTTAAAATTGCTTTAAATAATGCCCAGCACATAAAAAGTTCTCAGTAAATGCTAGCTATTTTATAATGTATACGAGGTCTTTGCATTTTTTCTGAGGGCAAGACTGGTAAAATTTCAAAGCTGGGAAAAGATGTCAAGCTTCACCTAGGTCATCGCTTCCTGAGATAATGAATTTGGAAGTTGAACTTGAAAGAGGGGAACCAGTGAAAGGAAGAGCAGGCAGGAGGAAAGGGGGTAATTGGTTAATATTTCAGAATAGTATCCTGTTATATCTACTTAGATTCTTTCATCCTGGAATAAGCTTATGCATGTAACATGGAAAATCATCTAGTTATCTTGAGATAAGGCTTTTTGTTTTTTTAAATCAGAAATCATAATGTTTGGTGACCATCTTCAGATCCTTAAAGTGCTGTTTAGTCAAACTTCAAGCACTAGATTTTCAATGAAACCATTCCAATTCTGAACAGGATCACAGGAAGGAAAAAAAAAGAAACCATCAAATTAGTCGAAACGGTGTAGAAATAGCTTCATTTGGTGGGAGGGAAGGAAAAAAAGGGGTTAGTTCTCTGTTAACTTGACAATGAATCCACCCCCAAAACAAGGTTGTTTCCTGTTGGGGGGCTATTTTGGACTCTGCAGATGTAAAAAATAAGGCCTCTTTCTCCAGCAGCAGGTGAGCCTGTGACGCTTGGCTCCTGACTCTCTGGTGTAAAACAACAGCTCTAGGAATTGCCTGCTAATTGAAAAACAAGCCTAAGACGCTCACCCCTTCTAACCTTCCTAGCTGTCAGAATCATCCAATTCCAAAGCCAGCAACTTTGGGGGGACACCTTATTGACAATAACACTAGAAGTACAGCTTGGATTTGGAATAAAATATTTCTAATCCCTCTCCAGGGGAAGTGAGCTTAGCACAATGAATCCACGGGCTTTGGCTCTCCTGAGGTATTTTTCTCATTCTCCCTGGCAAGGATAAAATCTAAACTGTACTTAAGAAACGGTGTTAAATGTGTTAGTTGACTGAATCTGGCATTTATAATGCAATTTAGCAAAGTTTTATATTGACAGCATGACATTTTTAAAGGGCCCTTTCTGATTAACAAGGTTCAGAATCACTCCCTTGATTATGCTTGCAGAGTATAAAACGCTACAGGCTCTGGAAGCAATGAATTGGGCTCTGTTAGCGTTAGACGCGTATTGCTTTCTTAGTGACCATTTTGAGGGAGGATCAGGCTGGAACCACATTTTTCAGGACAGAAGAAAATCTGTTTTCTCAGTTTGGGGGGGACTTTCCGTGAGAAAAAGGCCTCAATGGGCTGAGGAGAGGCAGCAGATTCCAAGCCAAGGCTGAGCAACTTGTCCTCACGGAGGCCCCAACGTCACCTCCTGTTTTCCTTGCCTGGATAAAACGAGTCTAAGAAATCCAGCCTGGGGCAGCCAGGCGGGGAACAGAAAATTGTCTTTCCAAAGAGCAAATTCATACAGTTTTTAATTTATCCTAGCTCCATTACTGTCACTGTTACTATTAAGCCAAATATTTCCTGAATATCCACTACATATCCAACCATCTCATTTGGACCTCCCAGAAGAAAGAAGCAAGATGTGTCAGTAATCTTTTCACAAATGAAGCAAATGCAGCACAGAGAATAATATAAATTGTTCCATCTTGTTCACAGTGGACTCAGACATATGTCCAATCTCTTGAAATTGACGATTTTTGCAACCATCTACTGAACTTCCAAACATGTGCTAGACACTCCAAGTATGCCACTTAGAGTGATTGTGTGTGTGTGTGTGTGTGTGTGTGTGTGTGTGTAGTAAACTATATATAACAAAGAGTTATACACAGTTACCATTTTAACCATTTTTAAGTTACAATTCAGTGACATTAAATATATTCACACTGTTGTGCAACCATTACCACCGTCCATCTCCAGAACTTTTCTCATCATCCTAAACAGAAATGCGGTGCCCATTAAACAATAGCTCTCTCTTCCCTACCCTGCAGACCTTGGTGCCCACCATTCTCATTTCTGCCTCTATGAATTTGATTATTCTAGGCACCTTATACAAGTGGAATCATGTAACATTTGTCCTTTGTAACTGGCTTATTTCACTGATCATGATGTCTTCATCCATCCATGTTGTAGCATGCATCAGATTTCCTTCCTTTTTAAGGATGAATAATATGTCACTGTATGCGTAGACCAAATTTTTCTTATCCTTCATCCATGGATGGGCACTTGTGTTGCTTCCACCTTTCAGCTATTTTGAATAACACCACCATGAACATGAGTATACCAATGTGTGTACATGAATGTGCAGATCTATCTTACCTTTGATTTCTATGGTGATCCCGGAGCAAAAGTATGGTTTCCATTTGGCAGGTGAGAAAACTGACACTAAGAGAAATGACCCACCCAAGACTGTACTCCTAGCAAGTGGTGACTCCAGGACATGAAGCCATAGCTATGTGCCATCTTCCCTACCTCTGTACCCTGGTTCAGTTCAATTCATGTATTGTGTCCACTCAGCATTAGTACTTCTGTAGGTAGCAAGTGACCTTTGGGATAATCTCTTCTTCATCATCAGTTGTGATATATTTTCCTATTAATGGATTGCATCAGGACCTGGCAAGAATCCAATAACAAATACTCAGAGAGTTCAGAGATGTCAGCTGCCCCTTGCTCAGCGTGCAGGAAGGAATTCAAGAGGTAGAGAACTCAGGAGACAGTTCCTATGCGTGCCTGCACACTGAGATCCATCTTGATGGAGAAATGAGTTTCTACTCTCAAAACCACGTGTCAATCAACCTGAGATCCAGAGGGGACAGCCCAGATCCAGCAGGTTGCACACGTATCCAATTCTCATTCTCTGCACTGCAGGCCACCCGGAGCTTAGGGAAAGGGATATTGAGACCAGTTACAAAAAAAGAAAAAATTGATGTTCCTGATACTTAAGATTACATTTCAACCTCTCTGGGCTTTGAACTCCTTATTGATGTTTCAGGAATATTACTCTGAACCTAAAGGGAGAGTTTAATGTGTTTGCTTACTTGTGGACAAGCTCAGGATGATTCTATTTGCAGAATCTGACTTGCATAGGCTTTGTTTTGAATTAAGGAGGAAGGAGGTTAGTAGGGAATAGAAAACACAAGTGAGCATGATGGGGGTCTGCTGCCTGGCCTGCCTCATACAACTGTGTCCTTGTGGCAATCTGCTCTTGTATAAAGGCACATGCCCTGCTGGCCATGTCCCTAGTTGAAGGAGAGGGAGGAATCTCCTCTCTGGCACCCCGAGCTCTGACACCTTAGGGAGCACTGGACAATGTGGGCGTTGTCCAGTGAGCAGGAGGCAGCGGCAAAGGAGAGGAATCCTCAGGTCACACAGGGGGCAGAGGCTGTCACCACGTGGGGCAACTAGAGAGCAAGACAATGGCAGGTGCTAACTAAGGAACAGCTGACAAATGGGGACCCTCCAGATCCGACAGGGGGAACTTGACGGCGATCCCATGTGAGTGAGAGGAGCAATCGCTGAGAAAGCAGCCTATTGTGCTGTTCCTTTGGACCCTCCCTGTCCCTGCAGCCTGACACTCCCAGAAATTGGTTGGTTCTTCCCTCCCCTAGCATGCTACGACTCAAAGCAGCAATATTAACCATGATCCACAGAGTAAAACAAAGACGGAGGAACCCACCTGCGGAGGCAGGGAGGCAGCCAGCACACACACCATAAACACCATGACAATGGCAGTCCCTTGAAAACAAGTTTTATAACATGTTGTTTCTGACGAGCACAGGACCCCCAGCTTCATGCTGCTGATTACAGCACTGATGGGAGACTCGGCCCCGGCGCAGCATCGGAGCTCAGCAGCCCCTCCCACGCCGTGAGCCTGATGCCTGCCAGCCAGTCTCCCGGGCACGCTGCAGCTCTGCATGTCAAAGCAGCGCCTGGCAACACGTCACAATTAAAGGACCTATCAGCATTTCCATTCTAAATACCCCCTTTGGAAGGATTTATTATTTGTCCATTAAAATAAATTGAAGCCTTGCTGGAACACAGGGCCTCAGCATGTAAGCAATTTGTTGGAGGGGCTTTATTTTGGGATTTGTGTGTGTGTGTGTGTGTGTTTGTGTGTGTGTGTGTGACTAGATTCAAACCTGATTTATTTGTAAGCTAACAGAAAGCACCACCAAAAGAAGACTTGACAATTAATATGCATTTTTTTTTCTAGAAACAATAGCAAAGGACAGTCACAGTGTGAACTTTAATCTGGGAAGATGCTGTCGGGCCTCGTTCCTTTCCCCAGACATCAAAGCCAAGCTCTCTCTGTGGCTCAGCCCAAGTGGATTGATCAATTGACTTTCTAAATGACAAACCTGAAGGCAGATGGCTCCCGTCCCAGGCAGTTTCTCTGGGTGGCTTCCTGCGATGGGCTGAAGAGTCCCCATCCTGGAGAAGGGGCTGACAGTACGGCCACTGTTAGCAGCAACTTCAGCAGAAACTCCTGCCGGCCATAACCCCTTCCTGTTCTGTGCTCGTTATTGGGGGATGATGGCCCTAGACCTGAATCATAAATCACCTCCAACACCAGAGTCCACGCTTTCAACGTCTGTGTTTCCAAACACTGGGGTAGGTTTGGGCTGGCCATGTCAGTTCGTTTGTGAAACTGAAATGTGACTTTACAAATGCAGAGCAGGAGAACAGACTTTCACTAGGGATTTTCAAAGACTGTTGTCAGCACATTTCTTAGCCTAAGTTGGCAGGACTGAGCGCTGAGAAGGGAAGAAATGTCCCAGCATAAAAAAAGGCAGAGATTTGCCCAACGATGGCCTGGTGTGGTAACAAGAGCTAGCACATGGCTGTTTCTGCTGGCAGGTGTTGGGCCCTGTTCTAGGGGCTTCCTCTGTATTAACACACTCAATCCTAACAAAAGTCTTCAGTGAACGTGGGATATAAGACTACCCCAGGTCGACTGAAAAGAATGCTGTGGCCTTAGAAATCAAGTGGCTTGTCCAAGGACGCACGCAGGCAGCAAAGCGAGAGGCAGGATTTGGGCCCGGGCACTGGAGCTGCTCGCTCCGTGGCCAGCAGGCCTGGCTGGCTCTCCTTGGATTACCACAGAGCTGCCCCAGCGAGAGGGCAGCCTGAGCAAATTTTAAGGAAAGGGTAGTCTGATCCTTTATTTTTCACCTTGGAAATAGGTTTGTCCACTTTCTTGGGCAGTAAAAGGAAGTGTATGTGTTGGCATGTGTGAGCATGTGCCCCTGTGCATGTAGACTTGTTCGTCATGCCTGACATCACGGCTGCTGGAACTGAAGAGAAAGGACTTTGGGGAAAAGGCATCTGGTCCCGAAGCACGTCACAGCCCACCCCACACAGCCCCTGTTAGTGGCACGCGGGGCCTGAGGCCCAGGTCTCCCCCTCAGCCCAGAGCCCCTCTGACTAAGAAGAGGCCTCTGGCAAAAGGAAAGGTGGAGACAGAGTTTGCTCAAGTGTCAGAAAAGACCGGAAGAGAGCAGCGCAGGAGGGAAGGAATGTCAGCGGGATAGTCTCTGGAGCTGGGCTTTCCATAGTCTCCCAGCACATTCCTCACTTAGGAAACACATTTGTTACTCTTGGCAGAGGGAAGGAATATAAAGGGGGTACCGTGCGTCTCATGACTGGAGCACCCCATCACTACCTAGGGTGGACCACCCACCCTTCTGGACAGGGCCTTGTTCCTCACTAGCAAACACTGTTGTTTTTAAAAGAGGTCTAATTAGCAGAAAATGCCGTCTCCAAATATTGCATAGGCAATGCCCCAGTGGTGCCTGCAAGTTCTACTCCTTCCCAGCTCCTTGGAGTCCAGGGATGAATGTCCCTTCCCACTCCACCCCAGATATCCCTCCGAGTCCCTGGAGAGGGGATGGAGAACATTCCCAGGCTCAGCAGCCAGGATCTCTAACAGCGAACGGTGTTGGGCCCCCTCCCTCAGATACTGCTGGTTTGGATAAATCTCAAAACATTAGGAGTAGATGCTCCCCCTAGTTAATTCTTTTAATTACTCTTGAATACCTTCCACTTTTTTTTTTTTTTAACTTCCATTGTCTTAATGATGGGAGCTTTTCTGCACCACTTTACTGGCCACTAGCAACCCCCACAATTTTTTAAAAGCCGAAAAGGGAACCCTCCCTCCTGCAGATTTTGCCTCTCCCATCTCTCTTTGCTTCTCATTGAACATCTAGTCACCTGTGTCTTTCCGAAAGGAGCCGCATCCTCCTCCTCAGGGCTTCCCGCTTGCATCCTGAGGGAGCACAGGAGAGGAGGAGAGGTGGGCTGCTCACCTTTCTTGCTCTGAGTGCCCCCGCCCAGGTAAGGAGCATTAGAAGGCACCTTGGCTATGGTATCCAAATCCCAGTTCCGTGATCAGAATCTATGTGGACAGCTTGCTTAACTAGCCATTCCTCAGTTTCCTCTTTTATAAATTTGAAAAAATAATTCTCTTATCATTAGGCCTGCTGTAAGGACTAAATGAGATGAATATAACATGCCCAGCAACTAATAGGTCCTCAGGAAATGTCTGTTCTCTTAACAACGGTTATGGACTGAATGTTTGTATCCCCCAAAATTTATAAGTTGAAATCATAATTCCCGAAGTGACGGTGTTAGGAGGTGGGGCCTTTGGGGAGTAATTAGGTCATGAGGGTGGAGCCCTCATAAATGGGATTAGTACCCTTATAAGAAGAGAGGAGAGAGCTTGCTCTCACTCTCTGCTTTCTGCCCTATGATGATACAACGAGAAGGTGGCTGGCTACAAACCAGGAAGTGAGCCCTCACCAGACACTGGATCTGCCAGCACCTAGATGTTGGACTAGGCCTCCAGAACTGTGAGAAATAAATGTTTGTTGTTTAAGCTACAAAGTCTATATTATTCGTTATAGCAACCCAAGCAGACTAACACAGTCGTCTAAAGCCAAAGGAGGCAGGACTGAATTCCAGATGTGGAATGCCTGTCATCTCTCTTTCCATGAGAGGCACAGCAAACAGCTTTCCTTGTCCCAAGAGGACACTGAAAGCCAGTTGCTACCATCACTTCCTACTTTCCTCAATTTGCAAAAACCCCCAATTGCCTTCCTTTTTGCATTCAAAGTGATAACTAGCATGCCCCGCTCCCATTTTTTTGTAGGTAAAGAGAGACATAAGACCACTATGAACCCTTCTAAAAAGCGTGTTGACCCAAGCAGCCCCAAAGGCAAGGGCTTTGAGCAAGCATGTCATGATGTGTGTTCTAGGATCCCCTGCTAGATCACACACTTCCATAGAAAGGCCTGAATACAGACTTCCAGAGGATTGACGTCCTTGCCTAGTCAGTTCACCCATGTATATAAAGCTCCCAGATAAGTGTGTGGCAGATAGTAGGTCTTCAAAAAATATGCATTGAATGAGTAAGTATTTGCTGACTGAATGAATGCTTTGGGGGCAGAATGGCTTCAAAACCAGCTGGCCTCAGGTCTGACCACCTCCTCTACTCACCTTGGGACTTCCTGAAAGTCACTTATTTTTCCCTGTCCTATTCCCTTATCCCTAAAGTAAAAAAAATCCCACCAACACTGGGGATGGCCTTATGGATTAAAGATGGCACATGCAAAACATGTGGCATATAGATAAGAAATCAGAGTGGCTTAGCATCCTTAGGCACTATGGCTGGGGACCTGGAGTCAGGAGCAACTGGCCCACTCTCTGGGGCGAGATCTGTCATTGACACTGGTGACCTTGAAAGTGTAAAGTGTTGCATACCCTTCAACCTCCCAGGACTGAGAAGGAATCCTACAGGTCCTTAATTCTTGGCTCTAGTCACAGTTTCTCCAGAAAGCTCATGTTGATCAGATTCTTGTAGTGAAACTTCCCCATCCTCCTAGCTGGTGGCCCTTGTGACAAATGATCCACACGGGTAAGACCCTGCCCTTGTAGTTGCTTCCTTGTCCTCACAACCGGTTACCTAGGCATTGCCTGCCCTCTTACTTCCTCCTCCCTGTCTACCTCTCTCTTTCCAGCTTGGATGGTTCAAGGCCAGAGATACAAAGAGGGATCTTATTTATCCTCAGTGTGAATTGTTTAGCTAAGTTATACTTTGGATTTGAAAATCAATTAGGTCAAGTTTAGCTTTCCATTTTTGGATAGGGGTGAGAGGGACAACTGTGTACCAATAGAATATCTCACTTCTAGAGCTATCCCTCCTTGTAAGATCAAATTATCCCCTCCCTATCAACATTCACAGTCTGTTTGCCCTAGTGTGGCTTTGATAGAACTTGTATCAGTATAAATATTACTTTAGCTTTTAACTGCTAATTATATCAACATAAACTTAATTTATAGTGATAATCACAGTCGTAATGTGCTGCTGCCAAACATCACCACGGATGCTTTGAGGCATCGTGTAAACTCAGCCATTAGCAATCATGTAAATGCTCCCATTACTCATTATTACACTGGCTAAAGAACTTCTCTAATTGACTTCTTCCCCAAGTCCATAGTAGGCAAGAACGACAGAAAACTAGACAACGTTCATCAATTTATTACAACCACCTGGTTTCTCACAAGCCCATGACGATAAATACAAAGTTGCAAAGGAGGGCTTCAACATGGCGTGAACAGACTCTCAATTTTGAATTTAGTTTCCGTCTTCTCAATCAAATCACAAGTCTCAGTCAGACAAATGCCAAATAATACTTTAATTGTATAACACGCCACTATTATCTCCCAATGTCAGGATTAAAAATAAGTTTGTTTGTCTGTTTGGTTTTTGGCATCTTGTAAATTCATACTGCTTTGCAAGTCAAGAAATTTAAAGTGCTTTACCTATTTCAATTCTTGCTCCTTTTTCTGTAGCGGTTTGGTGGATATTTGCCGTTTATGCCACCCAGTATCCAGTTTCTCATCGTGAGGCAGCAGTACCCCAATTTTGGTTGGGGAAGCCCCCACCCAACCCTCTCAGCCCATATTCTCATAATGCAGTGGACTCCATCCCTGGGCAGCGCTCCGGAGTGAAGTATGTGATCTAGGACAATCCAATCAGAACAGTCCACCCACCCCCTACCCATAGTGATTGGTTCATGAGTTTGCACGTGACCCAAGTCTGGCCAATCAAAATCAAGGAAACTCAAGTCTGGGAAGCGTGATTTCTCACCCTGTAGGGCTGCAGTCCCAATCCCTAGACCCCGAAGGAAACCCGAGAACGATGTAGCCTGTGAGGAGAGAAACAAGCCCTCAGGACATCGAAGCTTCTAAATCACAGAACATCCGAACCCAGCCCTTTCCCTGGGCTTTTCAATTATATGTGCGTCAAGAATCCCTTTCTGCTTAACCCCATTGGGTTGTCTACTGTCAAGACCGAAAAAAATCCGAATTGATACAGGCAGCAAGCGGACTTTGGGTATGATGATATCCATCTCTAAAATGAATAAATGTGAATATAGAAAAATGATGTCCATTCAGTAAAGGAGCCACGTGAATTAGAGGGTGAGCAGATCCTAAGTATTCTAAAAGCAGAGCTCTACGAAAATATAAAAGAATTTTAACAGAATTTCAAAATCAAATGCCAGAGTTTCTGGTACAAAAACCGATGTCTTTGCCTTTTCAAAAATTTCTGATTCTCCAGTTGGTTCTGTGCCAAAGAAAGCAAGTATTTAAGTAGGCAAACAAGCTTCAGGAGAGTTGTAGGGAATTCGAGGTCGGGTGGCGGGACCTATGCGGAGTCTATGAAATGATCAATTCTAAATTCAGAAAAGTCGAGGGACTAAAGTAAAATGTGAAAAGCTAGATTTGTAAGATCCTCTTGTACTTGGGAAATCTAGTTTAGTGTGCAAAGCTGAGTAAATGTGAGGAAAATCAAATCCTGGGGGCTTAGAAAATGCCATTTTTCGTCTCTGCATTTGTATTCCCAGCACCCCACCTGCTGCTCTCTGTAGTGCCGGGGCATGTTATCTGTCATGGTCCCCCCAATTAGCACTTTGAATGCAATCACAACAATGGGGACCATGCCCTCATCTGCCATGGGCGGGCTGGCTTCTGCAATTAAGCTAAAGTTCAGGTTTTGGCTAATAACAGGCAAGGAATGTGACAGGGAAGGGAATGCTTACTCATTAACTCATGCTAATGGGTGCTGGAACCAGCCAGCCACCAGCCAGGCACGTGGTGTCACTCTGATCTCGGAGTGTTTGCAGGTTTATTTCACAACATCACTGAGGTCTGGCAGTTACCTAATCAGGAGCAGTTTTAAGGGAAAAGAAAAGGATAATTTTGTTTTAAGTGCCAGTCTTAGGTCTCAATATTTTATGAAATAGTCATTAATTTTCAATACAAGGCTGATGGTGGTATTATGAGGCCTGCATGTTTATGCAGAAAACATTCCTTGGATATACCTAGGAGTTTGGTGAATGTAGGGGAAACAATTATCTCTTATTTATGTAAGGCAAATGATAATTATCACACCAGTCTAAGCTGTGTGACAAGGTAGGTCACTGCAAAGAAGGGGACGTACTGACAATGGCTCTAACACTGGACAATGGGAAGTGGGAAAATGAAGCTATTTTGCTTGTGGCAGAAACCATGGAATGCATTCATTCGATCATTCCTTCGACACAAATGTATTGAGTACCTACCAAGTGCCAGGCACTCTACTAGCTTCTGTGCATTCAGTTCTAAACAACGCAGAAACCACCGTTGTTCTCTGGGAGTTGACATCCTTTTGCCATGAGGAATTAGGTCTTGGGAGACCCAATTAGGTCCTGTATGCAGGAAAAGTGGTAAAGGAGCAATTGCTGCCACCCAAGAAATCTGACTACTTCTCACACTTGGGTCACCCAATTTAGGCACTGGTGACCTAGAAAAGTATTGACGTTCATGTCAACAGTATGTTTGAGTATTTAGGATATTAAGGATTAACCTACAGGCACTGATGCAGACTTTGTTCTTTTTAGGTCAGTTGGATAAAGCAGGCACTCGGCCCCCAATCCTCTTTGTCCCAGTTAAACCATTATTCTCTGTAGCATCGTCACAGACAGCACTGAGTCCCAGCCCCAGTCAGCTGTCAGTGCAGAACGCACAAAGGCGACGCATGGTTAAGACTATATTTGTCATGGCTATAGGATAAACAGCTTAAAACACATACTCAAGACATAATGGGTTATTTTTCAAAAACGGTAATGTCTGTGAAAATCCATTGAGCAGTTTTAAGGACTACTCAAATCTGTAGCACAATCAGGGTCATCTATCGTGGGGGTCATTTTGTCGGACTCTATATTACAACAGCTGCAGATGTGTTCCTAAATTGATGATTCCATTTTAACTATTAATAACATGAAAGCAAGTCCCAACTTCCCTCCAGAGCACCATCTATTCAAAATTAATTTATTAAAAATGCATTCTAGTCATTAGTGCTAAGCAGATTTATGAAAAGCAGATCATCAGGAATACATAGATGGGCAAGCCCTCAAGTTTAAGTCTGTGCCATGTTTGCTATTATTTATCCAGCATCCTGGTCACATGTGTCAATATTTGTAGACTACCACTCTCAAGGTTATTTATTTCTTGTGGTCCATTTCTCACGGTGACACAGCTTTCCAGCATTGTCTGACAGGTGGTAGTTGACACCAATCTATATTAACTGCAGTTTATGCTGAAAATATTCCACTAAGTGAAGGCAATGTTCAGATTATGGTCTGGGTGTATGTTGAGTTCTAGGGACAGTCTTAAAATTCCTCCTCATTTTTAAATGATGAACATTTTGGCATTTAATTTTTTGACTGGCATTTTTACTATTTTGGGGGTAGATTGTCAGCTGATTTAGTGACAGCTGGTCACACCAGTTACAAAATATATTTTTAAAAGAAAAATCTTTAATAAGAACTCAGGTAAATTCTCGTGTAGGGTTTATTTATTAACCGTTGCATCAATGCAGGAATGTATTACGGTAGTGGAAAAGCAGATTGGAAAAAAAAAAGTCCTTTTTGTTTTCAAATAGTAACTGTAAAAAGAGTTAGTTTAGGGGCCGGCCGTTCATGCTGGATTGTGCTTTCTTTGGAATTGTATAATTCACTAAGTATTAAGAAAAATGAAAGCCAGTTTATAATTTTAGAAAGAAAATTATTTACATCCATTCATCATTGAATTTTAGAGCTACAAAGAATCATAGAGATCACTTTGATCTGTTCGACTATTGAACATACGGAGGGCTAAGGAAGTGAGTCACTCATGGTCCCACAGCTGCAGCGGTACAACCTGTCCTAGAACCCGGATCTTTCCATATCATCACAGCCTTCTAGCTCTCTGCTTATCATTCTATGTGAGTCTGTGCTTTCTATTACTTTATCTTACTGTTTATCTATAGGAAAGAGAGAAATGCGGAATTTTAGAGTTGGAAAGGACTTATTTACTGATATGCATTGCGTAAATGTTTAGTTGGCTTGCCTATTATGTAACAGGCATTATGTTAACTATTGTGAAATCTAACATAAGTCACTTTGCTACCTAAAATTTTAATAATGTGGGATGTATGTGTGTGAACATGAGCGTGTGTGTGTGTGTGTGTGTGTGTGCGCGCCTGTTGGTACGGGGTGGGCTTGGAGGTCGAGAGGGACAGTTGCCAGGGGAGAAAAGTCATCTGGTAAGTGCTCTAGGCATAGGACACATGATGCCAAGTCTGTCCTGGAGAAGGAGGGAGCCCAGGAGAAAATAGGCTTCTTTAGAATCAGAACCATCCAGGGAGTTATATTTATTTATTTTTTTTAATATAGCTTCCAGAGTATATCTTAGAACTATTACACTAGAGTTTCCAGTTGGAGAAACAAATTTGCATTTTCTAAACGATTCTATGTTTTTCTGCTTTTCAGCCAAGTTTACCTTCTACTATTGCACTCTACCCAGAGGTAAAGTGGCTGGGCCAGATGGATTTATAAGAGCAGATGTCTCTTGCATGAAATCTTGGGCACTGAAGGGCTTTTCAGGCAGTCAGAGAAGACCTTAGACCTAGCTTAGCCCAGAGTTCTTCAGCCGGTCATCATCTCCACCAGGCCACCTCTGACTGTCCCTGGCAGAGCAAAAGCTGATCGATCACCATACCCTACCCCACAGCCTGGCTGCATGTTCTTCTCCCATCAGTGACCTGAGCAGTCAGCAGACGAAGACACCTGTGGAAAGCTCATAACACCAACGTGCAGGGCTGGGAAATATCTTCCTAAAATACTGGCAATCTCACTGGGATTAGAAATAGGTCTCCCTGAAGGAACCCGCAGCAATTCCAAAATAGTCTGCATTGCATTGCTAACTCGTGGTAAAACAAGAAAATAAAAGACAGTAGGTGGATTTTCCCTAAAGATAAACTTATTCAATTTTTAAAACTCTGAGTAAAAGGTTCTCCGCTGTTTATAAGAATGTGAAATAATAGTTAACAACATTTTAAAGTGTCATTTATTTGGAAAAATTAAAAGTTATCAACTGTGTGTCAGTCCCTGAAACTTAGAAAAAGGTTTTGCTGGTTTCAGAAACCCAGCCGTCTGGGGACAGCCAGTCCAGGACTTCTAAACGGAACTCTTTTCTTTTTCCTTCCCTCTTATCTTGCCACTCTTTGTCCTTACGTACACTAAAATCCCACTGCAGATAACCCCTGAACCTTTATAAATTGCTTCTCTTTTTTTTTCCTACTATCTTTACAAACTTTGATTTCTGTTCGATTTATCTTATTCACCATTACTGTACTTGCTGAAAGCAATCCGAATGCAAGTTGAAATGACTTATTTAAACTTTCATTAGGAACATGACCATTTATTTGAACCCCTAAAATCACTAGGCAGAATTTCAGATATAATAAAATTTTTGTCTCACCAACAGAGGTAGAAAGATTATTATTGCTTCTCGCCAAACCAGTTTCCTCGGGAGAGCTTCTTTTTTTGCAATCATAATATTTGATGTCATCCCCTGCTCAAGAATCTTAGATCAGCAAGCAGAAGTACTTGTTTCCCTCGTGGTTAGGGGTTCAATTTATGTGGATATGAATAAGATTTATGGTGTGTAATAAACATTACTAAAACGTGACAAAAGAGTGAAGATTTAAAGACACTTACTAATTTAAGATGACATTTTAAACATTCACGGTCTTTAGAGAAATACATATTTCAGGTCTTTATGCAGGTTTCCAGGCAGAACGCCTATTAGGAAATGAAAATCATCTGTGTACTTTTCTCTCTTTTCATACAACTCCCCACCCCCATTTATCACTCCCCAGTAGCTACCGTATCCATCAGTGTTTAGTGGTGCCTTTATGTACAGCACCTAGATGTTAAACAAATTAGAATCTTAATATATGAGGTGTGAGCATGAGGTCTAGAAGGAAATAGAGAAGAAAAAACTTGGGGGTAGGGGGTGGAAACCGGCTACAACTTAGTTATGGATGCCCTGTTAGAACCCTAAGTTTTCAAGGACTGAAACTGACATAGTGCCAGTTTTCTGGAAAATGCTGCCCATGCTATTTGTCCTCTTACATGGAAAATTATACAAGTAAGTCTACCAAGAAAACATGTCTTGGATTTGGAATGTTGGTACTTGGCCAATTTTCACACATCTGGTTCGCCGGGCAGTCTTTGCTTATCGGCTAATAAGGACATAGGTGAACCCAGCTTAGTCCTGGGCGACCCAATCCACGTTTGATCTCACCTGGACGCTGCCCTCAGCTCTGGCCTGGTGCTCTCCATTCAGGGCCTCTTTTATTTCCAGCACAAAATGGTCTCGTGTTGTTAAATGGTCTCTAATTTTTCTAATAGTAGACAGTAGAGTTTCTTGCTGGTTTTCAGTAAGCGTGCTTTATTTTGCCTCCCTAATTTGCTCTGAGTTGAATCTGATTGCATTTACTTGGGCAAAAGGGAGGACTGTGGCTACCCTGAAAGCCATGTGCTTGAAGTAGCCCTAATGATCTCATGGAGTGTTGTGTGTAATGCAAACCCCAGGTCCCCTCCACTCTGAGTAGATGCCAGTCTCGATGACTGACATGTACTTAAGTATTCAGGGCTATTTTTCAGTATGTGATTTACTCTATCCTTTTAATTACCCTGGAGATGGCAAGCCTTGAATACTTGAGGCTTGGCTTTCAGGGTACAGAGTATTCCCTGGAACAGGTCATACACAGCACCTGGTCCCTTTGGGGCCTGAGCTAGTTCAGGGAGAAACTCCATGACAGCTTCCAGGGTGGACCTAGCTCTGCATTTCTAGGAATTTCAAAAATATATATCTAGCAGAGGAGACTCAGTGGTGAGTTATGGCCAGCTGCAGAAGAGAATTTAACTCATTCCAAGGAAGCCCATAATGTTCAACAACCCATATTATAGAGAGCTATTTTTCTCTCTTCTCACATAGTGGCACCCCATGCCCCACACATGGAGGGTTTACTAAGTGTGGTTCACTTTCTTCCATGGGCAGCATTTGCTCTAGAGGCCATCCAGGTCCTGCCACATCTTTATGAATAAATGAATTCTGTCTCAACGTCACTTCTGGTTCTCAACATGGGTTCTGTTAATACTTGGATACAGAGGAAATGAGCCAGGGCCACACAGCTTGCAAAGATGGTTTCCTATAGCTGAGGGCTTTTGCATACCCATGGCCTTGAATGTTTTATGGTGAATGAGCCTATTTTCTCTTACCTTTACAGATCTTGTACCTTACCCATCATCATATAAATAACATCCCTTGAGTGAGTTCTCCACCAGTGGAAGAGTCTATCAGGCCTGCCTTCTGCCTAGGGCAGAGAGGCTCAGGACTTCCAAGTTCATCCAGGCCTCACTCTCCCATCTGAGCTAACCAGTAGGAGGGCCTTTTCCTTAAAAATGGTAATGTTCTCATAGGCCATTCTACGCTATCATCTAATATGTATCTCGTACCAATCGAATATGTATTGGTTACCAATAAAGCAAATTACTTGAAGAAAATTTCAGCAGCTAAAGATGCTTAGAGCTAGGCTTAGCCCTTGCCAAAGTCTCAAACGATTCCTCTTTCATGCCTTGATACTGTCATCAGTATTTGGAGGCAGTGTAGCAAAATGGTTAGGTGCTCAGGCTTTGGCATCAGAAAGAAAGCTGTGTGACCTCAAGTAAAGTACTTAATATATCCAGATCCCATAAAATGCGAGTGCTATGGTCAAACAGTCTCTAAAGTCCTTTGTGGTACTAAAAATCTGTGATTCAATGCTAACAATGGTTTGCGGGCAACTCTGGACATGGAATTGGTACAGTGAACAGTATGTTTATCTTGATGTTTGGGAAATTTGCCTCTGGTTTTCAGGTTGTGCTCATCTTTACTCAAGGACTTTTAGTTAGGCCTATCTGACTGGTTTTTTTCCTTCCATTCATTCATACTGTTGACTGGCTCTTTTTGCTTTTCTCTCAAAGCAAATGAAGCTATTTAGGCTTGCCCTTAAGTGCAAAAACTAGATCCTCAAAGCAAAAGTACTAAGAACTATTAAGAAGGAATTGTAAAAACCAACCCAGATTAATAGAAGTAATTTAACTAAGCTAGTTGGTCCATTTTGAAAATTCTCTGGGAACCAGGGTCAGGTCCCTGTTCTAACTGCTGCCTGAAAATTAACCTCCCCCAAGAAGGTAGGAGTGAAACAGTGTCATATTAAACAAACAGACAAACCAAACCCCAACCTGAAAGGGGAAGATAAATGAAATAGGATTGGGACAATGTTAATAATGATTAACACTGGTGATAGATGAAGAGTTTGTGGAGTGATTATTCTCTTCTCTTTACTTACATGCATATATTTAAAATTTTCCAATATAAAAAGTTAAAAATGGATCACAGACCTAAATGTGAAGTGTAAAACTATAAAACTCTTAGAAGATATCATAGGAGAAAATCTAGATGACCTTGGGCTTAGCAATGACTTTTTAGATAATGACACCAAAGGCATGATGAAAGAAATAATTGATAAGCTGGACATCATTAAAATTAAAAATTTCTGCTTTGCAAAAGGCATGGTCAAGAGAATGAAAAGACAAGATATAGACAGGGAGAAAATATTTGAGAAATATATATCTGATAAAGGACTGTTATCTAAAATATACAAAGAACTCTTAAAACTCAACAGTAAGAAATGGAACAACCTGAGTTTTAAAAATGGGCCAAAGATTTTAACAGACATACCTATCCAAAGAAGATATACAGATGACAAATATGCATATAAAAAGCTGCTCCATGTCATATGTCATCAGGGAAATGCAAATTAAAACAACAATGTGATACATATTAGAATAGCCAGAAACCACTGACAACACCAGATGCTGCTGGTGAGGATATGGAGCAACCAGAAATCTCATTCATTGCTGTTGGGAATACAAAATGGTACAGCAACTTTAGAAGACAACTTGGCCATTTTTTCATAAAACTAGACATACTCTTACTGTATGATCCAGCAATCATTCCTTGGTATTGACCCAAATGAGTTGAAAACTTATGTCCACACAAAAACCTACACACAGATGTTTATAGAAGCTTTATTCATAATTGCCCAAACTTGAAAGCAACCAAGACATCCTTCAGGAGGTGAATGGATAAACTCTGACACATCCAGACGTTGGAATATTATTCAGCACTAAAAAGAAATGAGCTATCAAGATGTGAAAAGACATGGAGGAAACTTAAATGCATATTACCAAAATGAAAAAAGCCAATCTGAAAATGCTACATACTTTATAATTTCAAGTATATGATATCCTATAAAAGGCAAGACTATGGAGACAGTAAAAAGACCAGTGGTTGTCAGGGATTAGGGAGAGGGAGGAATGAACACAGGGGATTCCTAGCAGTGAAGCTACTCTGCATGATACTGTAATGGTGGTACATGTCACTATAAATTTGTTGAAATCCATAGAACGTCCAACACCAAGAGTGAACCCTAATGTAAAGTATGGATGTTGGGTGATAATGATGTGTCATTGTAGGTTCACTGATTGTAACAAATGTGCTGTTCTGGTGGGGGCTGTTGCTAGTGGGGGAGGCTGTGTGTGGGGAGGGCCAGGGGGTGGATGGGAACCTCTCCACCTTCTGCTTAATTTTGCTGTGAACCTCAAACTGCTCTAAAAAATGAAGTCTTTTTAAAAAGTTTAAAAGATTCAACCCTCGGCCCTGTAGCAGTTCCCACTCAAGGACTATGTGAGAGGCTGCAGAAGAAAGGGTGGAAGGCTGTGGAATCGATCTGGCTGAAGTCCCTGAAAGCACTAATGAGCAGGGATGCTGGGTGTCCATCGCTCTTCCGTTAACTGCTTGGGGAATACCAGAAGAGCCCCATAATGATTTTACGAACGTCAGAGTTCCTCCCTGGAGAAATGGAATCATTGCCACATCGTATCTAAAGGTAGACCACAATCCTTGATGAAATCAATTAGACAAGGCCCAGGAAATCATTTTCTCCTGCTTCATATAAGTGTACTTGACCTCATCTTCCCCCACTGGGCAATAGTTTGTGTGCCTGTGTGTGTGTGTGTGTGTGTGTGTGTGTGTTGTGGGTTTGTGCATGGATGTTTTTAATATGGGCTCTAAAGGTTCACAGCAAAGTTGTGAAGACTCATTGCTGAATATTTCTTTAAGCACCTGTTTCCTTGAGTAGACTGCGAGCTACTCATTTCTATACCCCCTGACCCAACACAGATTTACTGTCTGCTAAGGGCAAAAAAAATGCTGGTTGAATGGGGTTAAAACAATACTAAAGAATGAGGTTTAGCAGATGTGCCAAGGTTTAGCAGATGTACCAAACCTCAGGCAACTATATCAGCAAGAGCATATACTTAGGATTCAGACAGATTCAGGTTCAAATCCTGCTGCCCACTGGGAAGCCAAGTGGCACTGGGTCTGTGATTCTGTCTCTGTGTCTCAGTGATGGGTGAGTACCTCTGCTGAGCTGCATCACAGCACTGTGGTGTGGCCATAAGTCAGAATATAAACGTACTTGAGGAATAAAGTGACATTTAAATGCATTATAAATTGTAAACAGTTGAGAGGATCAGTGTAAGAATGGAGTGAATTTTCTAAATAATGTAGGCAATTTGTTTCAAAACAGCAAATGTCCTAAGATTTTTTTTTCTTCAACCAAAAGTCATAGCTGTTTAAGTCCAAAACCTCCAAATTGCATAAAAGTAAAGAATAAGTGATAATTTCTTCCCACCACAATTGAAAGTGAAAAGGTTAGAATCTGCATTGGAAAAATGAACCAGAGAACAAGGGTTAGGACTGCCCAGGGAAGTCTGATGACAGAGGTTGAGTTCTGAAACCAGCATAAATTGCAGAAGTAATGCTATAGTTCTTCTCTCTTTTTTCCTAGCTAAATGTATATTTTTTTCAATGATCTTTCTGATACCAAGGGAAAGCTCTAAATGCCTATCCTTCGTGCCTAAGACAGAAAAAATAAAGCAAAGTCAAGCTCCTATCGCATTGCCTTTCCAGGATTTTTTGAGTCAACATAATCCCTCTCCAAGAAAAGAAATGATGATCTTTCAGCCCTCCCAATGAGCCTGAGCTTTCACGTCCTTGCCCTAGTCTGTGCACACCTGGAGGCTCCAAGACCTCCCATGCGTCAATCAGCCATGGATAAGACCAAGGCTGGTATATTGTGTTCTGTTAGTCATCACTCTGTGTGATGGGCCCCTGGAGAGACTGAGCCTCTTGCTTCCTGCTGTCATCTTTGAAATGAATGAGAGAGATCTGGGGCAATATTAGCCATGAAGCAGAGTTGCTAAATGGGAACTCTTCATTGGACAAATATTGAAAGTGGAGGGCTGAGCTCGTAAGTGTAACTTGTAGGTGGGCCTTGGACACAGCTTGATGACTGTGGCCCAAATCTGCTGCATGCCCCAGGCTTTATCCCTCTGCTGCAGGGGTGGGCTCTCCCCACTTTCAGACCCATACTCTTGGAGCTGGAAGAGGGCAGATGAATCCTGACTCTGGCTGCCAGCTCCAAGCCATTTGGAGAAAGGAGCACTGGGATGTCAGTGACCTTTTCCCACCTTTGCAGCCTCCCAGCCAGGCTTGTGAGCCCCCCACCTCCAAACTCCAGGAAGTCCTGCAGACGCAGAAGCAAGTCCTAGCCCCGTCTCAGCCATTCCTGGGCAGTCAGGAAATCTCCACTGGAGCAAGCAGTAGAACCCTGTCTCACGTTCTTCTCCTTCCGTGGTTTGTTGCTCATCACCTCTGTCCACAGCTGTGTCCTTATCCATGAACAGAAGATTCATTCATTTATTCACTCACTGATTGATCAAATCTCTACTAAGTGCTTTTTATGTTGCAGGTATCAGGCCAGGCTCTGGGGGAGCAGTAGTGAATGAAAAGTCTCTTTACCTTCAAGATCTTTCCAGGCCAGGAATTTTTGTGTGTGTGTTTACTGGTTTTCGTTTTGTTTGGTTTCAATTCTTTGTCTTAGTGCCCAGTGAGTTGCCACTTGGCCTTCGTGGTCTTTCCAGGCCAGGCATCTTGTTTATTGGTTTGTTGATTTGTCTGTTTGCTTCAGTGCCCAGGATGGTGGCCGATCTTCAGTGGCCGTGTAGCACATACCTGTAATTACCAACGAAAGCGGCCAGCGCCACCCACCTGGAGTGACGGACCCGGGACAAATCACACTTCTGAGGCTGATTTTCTGCCCCCCTCACTTCTCCCAGAACGTAACACTGAATTAAAATGAACATCAAGAAAAACCTTAGGAAAGATCCAAAAGGAAATGATCCAACAGGGCAACATGCAGGCTGAGGTGCAGGTGAGGGGACACGGGTGTGGGGGCGGGAAGGAGAAGATCTTGGCAGATCAGCGGGCACAATCTTAATGGGGTGAATTTTAAACAACTTTTCTTGATGAATTTTCAAAACCTTTTAACAGATTTTTAATTAGGAGTCCCCTTCCCTTTCCTCATTCCCCTTTGCCCCAAAGTAGTCCTGGATACCTGATTTAAAAACATCACAAGGTACCCCAACATCACCAGTAAGTGAGCCCCCATTTACCAACTTACCATGCTGAAAACCACCCTGAGAGAGGACCCATGTGCCAGGAGAAGCCAGAGGCCACCCCCTCGCTGCCCTCGGCAGCAGCACTAGTAGTGCTACTCAGGCTAATCTTTGTCCTTCTGTTCCTTACGTGACAGCTTCTGGAAGAAAGCCAGACCTGAGGATTAAAAGACTATCATGGAATCCTGCACCTCCCATTAGAGAAAGCCAGAGATAAGTGTCAGGACGGGCAAGAGAACACTCACAAGGCAAGGAAGCCCAGACATCTGCTTCATAGCTGAGGGCCCCTGAGTTCTGTCCCCGCTTTGCTGTCTGGCATCACCATCCCCCTACCCTCACCCCATAAGGGATTCGTGAGGATAGAGGAAATAATAAACACGAAAAGCATTTCCAAAGTTTCTGCCTTAATTTTTTTAATCTGTAAAATAGGTATAGTGACAGCATCTACCTATAGGGCTATTGCAGAGCCTAAATATACATGAAGAGTTTAGAATAGTGACAGGGATAAAGTGAGCATGTGTGTGAGATGCATATAAATGTTCACCACTGTAACAGTCAGGTCTGCGCAGGGCATAAATGGCAGAGTCAAGAGTTTAACTGCGGAGTTATTTAATGTTGATGCTATTTACAGAGGAGGTGGCAGGTTTTAGGAATCAGTGAGGCATGGCGACATGACCAAGGACTAGCAGTACCCCCAGCCTGGAGCTCTGGAAGAGGTGAGGTGTGGATTGGGGGGATGAACATACTGACCTTTCGCTCCTGCTACCCTCTGATGTCCTCTTTATGTCTCCGGTGCCAAAACCAGACAAAAGCAGGAGGCAAGCGGGTCCAGGTGAAGCAGTCCGTGGATCTGTCTCTGGGGGCGCAGAGCTTGGATCTGACAGGACACCAGCCAAGATACCTAGCACAGCTATTCTTGGTAGTGAATTTGTTATTAGTATTACTGTTAGTATTAACCAGTACAAATTAACATCACCATTAACATTGGGTAACTCTAATAACAGGACCTATTTCTTGTTACAGATCTGAGTTTTGTTTTTAAAATAGCTTCATGTATTATTTTTTTTAGCAGGGTCTGACTTTCTGTTGGAGGGATTCATTGATGTGACTCTTTTCATTTGAGCAGCTGTTGTCATCCGTGAGTTAAAGAGTGACCAGGGTCCAACGTGATTGCAGCCTGATCCTGATTTGGAATCCACGACTTGGAGCCCATCTTCCATCCTCAGGAACCTCAATTTTCCTTACCAGTAAAAAGAAAGAAGAGTTCTAACTCTTACGGCAGAGTTGTGAGAAAGACTACCCTGCCAGAACTGTACAAATACGAGGAATTGGCAAATAAAAAATTCTAAAATATTTCTTAATAATATGCGCAAGTTCTGACTTAACAAGCATGGCATATTGTGGCTACCCCGTTAAAAAAAATCCGCTGATCATTTTTCACAACTTATTTATTCTTGGTGCCTATTTCCCTTCCAAGGAAAGAAAGGGGATAAAAGAACTTTAGCATCTTTTTTTCTTTACCAAGTGCTTTTTACGTTATTCCTGAAATTCGTTTCTACATGCAGAATATCTTTAGGACTCTGCCTTCTGATTTAAAAAATATATCTAAATCACTTCCTATAGACTTTTAAAGCATTTTGTTCATCTAAATGTGTATATTTCTGCTCTAATTGAAATTCCTAAATAGTCACTTTCTGAACTGTCAAAATTGTAAAGCTGTTGATGGGTGCAGCTCTGGGGTTTCCATGGCAACTACTTTCATTGCCTAGGAGATGCTGGTCTGCTGATACTATCACTGAACTGGCTCAAATCTCGAAAACTTGGCGGCGCCCAAAAATGTGCAAGCATGTCCTGAAAGTTTAACGGGCTTTTATTTTTAATGGCTGGCACCAAGCTTGGCTCCATCAGGGCTTGGGAAGAGGCAGCTCTGTTCTGAGGTTCTTCATTGTGTAGAGGATGGGAGATTTGACAAGCATGCTAATACTACCAGATCCTATTTGGATGGTAACCTTTTATGTGAATAGCTCCCAAATCACATTACCATCGCTCACTGCTGCTGGGACGGAAGTTGAGTTAGGGTGACAGAATCTTAGCTCACTCATGTGATGACAAGATGCTTCTGAATCTAAGTTAAAATTGGAGTATACACTGTCTCACCACGCTCCTATTTTTTTGTTTGTTTCTCTTCTTCTTTCTGTCTCTGTTTGCTCTTTTTTTCCTTCTTTCCCTCTTTCTTTCTTGTCTGAAGAGACAGGGATGCTGGAAGCTGTAAACATCGTGGTTTGTTACACACACTTTTGATGTCTGTTCAAATGTGGTGCTTCAGTCCTCAACGACCTCCAGTTAAACCATTTGTGGGAAAGTTACATTAAAAATAAATCATTTCATGATAAGCAGTTTTACTGGTGCATGTTCAAAAATTACCCAGGGAGAGGGAAATCGTTTAGTTCGTCCTTTTTTCCTACCCACGAAACTCGAGTTTCTTCTAATTACATCCGGAGGATCATTTAAACAGGGTGGTCCATTTTAAAGCACTCACATTTAAATCTACTTTGCATTAAATGAGCTTGCTTTTAGATGAGTTTGGCTGGCTCAAGAATACATCACAAAATGCAAATCTGATGATAAATAAAGCTTTGGCTACATCGTGGAAATGGGGAGCATTTCAAAAAAATGATGTTAGCACTGACTGCTAAGTGAAATGGCATTCCTTGAACACTCCTCATATTTTAAACATTTAAATGTATGCCACTAAATCAAATATGTCCATTTAATATGTGGCAATTCGTAAGTCACACAAAATAGGAAGATGAGGTGCAAGTTTTCCCTCACAAGTTAACACTGGTGAAAATATTAATACAAGGTGGAATAGGGCTCTGAGAAGTCAAAAATGTAAGGAAATGGCTCTGCATACTTATTTGAGGAGCCGTTTTGAAGTAACTAGCTGCAGAATGTGAACTGCTGTGTGCCAATTATACCACATCTCCTTGGGACCCAAAGCTGTTGAGTTGTTGCCCTTCTTAGGTTTGGCTCTTAGAAGATAGAAGTCACAAAAAGGGTAGAAATTGGCTATGGCTAAAAATAATTTAGTGGTCTTTTAAAACAAGTATTTCAGACTTTATACATGCAAAAAAAGATTATTCTCTTTAAAGTATTAGCCTTCTTGATAGCCAGTCTAATTATTACAATGATGCTGCCATTATTTAATTTTTTTGAAATGCCAATTTCTTATTTTTTAATTGCCTTCAGAGACCGCAATGTCTCTGTGTCACATATTTCTAATTATTCACCAAAACCTAGCATTCCTTCTTTTGTAGTGTTATATGGAAGCTGAATATGTGGCTTCTGTAATAACAAAATGGCAGCTGGGCTCCTGGCTCCCAGCTGGTGACTACCAGCTGTGGCCATGCAACTAAGTTTTCGGTGGAAAATGGTCATCTCTGGGCCTTGGTGTAAAATATTGCACATGAGCTCCTCCATGGCCTTCCCCATCCCCCAGGAATGAGAGAAACCCAGCATTGACCTAGAGGAGATGGCAGAGCAGCATAAGGGAAGGAACCTGGGTCCCTGAATGACTGCATGGAGTAGATCTGCCTTGCCAACCAGGGTCTCTGTTCTTGAACTTGTTAATAAGGAGAATGTAAATTTCTTTTTTCTGTAAATACCACTGCATTGTTGAGTCTTTGGAAATGAAGTTCTAAAATCTGTAGGCAATGAAAATGGTGATTCTAATAGCAAACAAAACCTACATGGAAAAGTAAGTTCTTGTGTGGGATGTTTAGGAAGAAGTTTCATTAATTTATAATCAGTCCTTGTATCAGACTTACAAAGTGAGGGATCAGAAAGACACAGAAAAGTGCCTAAAGGGGAGTGACAGGAAGATAGATAAACATGGCAGAAAGCACAAGCAAAATTAATCAGGTCCAATGCTGTCATTTTTTTAATACAGGATATGTTCCTCTAAATTTTTTATGTGTTGAGCTTCACTTTAACATTATTCTGTATATAATGAAATTCTAGATAACTGAGATCCTTCTAGGAAGGACATTTTGTGAGATTTTTTTCCCAAAATACTAAACTCTCAGAAAGATCTCTATGGGTCCATGTTTCAGTTATCTGCGGCTATACAATGAACTCTCCTAAACGTAATGGCTTACAGTGAAATTTATGACTTATCACAATGCTGTAAGTTGGCTTAGATCGGTCAGGAGGTTCTTCCGCTCCCCGTGGTATAGCTGGGGAGACTGACGTGTCTGTTTTCAGCTGGAAGCTTGGCAGAAGTTGGAACATCCACGATGGCCTCTCATCCCCCAAACTCTCTCTCAGTACAGTCCCTCATCTTCCAGACATCTAACCTGCGCTTCCTAGAAGCATGGCAACTGCTGTCCAAAAGGGAGCATTCCAATAGAGAAAACGTGGAAGTTACCAGTTTTTTTTAAGGCCTGGGCTCAGAAGTGTTGGAATGTCACTTTTGTTAGTTCAAAGCACGTCATATTCGAGGGAGGGGAAGTAGATTCACCTGTTGAGATGTGAGGGGCAGCTTGCACCTACAAAGGGGGAAAGTGGTATTATTGGCCTAGTGTGAACCTATCTCCTATAGACCACTGTGATGTGATAAAGGAAATAACTGATCTTTACCCCCAGTTCCCGGCACAAAGCTTCAAAAACGCTTGGAATTTCCTGATAGGATTGTCTTTTGTTGTTTATGACAAGACCCTCTCTACCATACATGAATTTATTGCTCATGCAGTAACTTACTACTGGGCCCCTAGATAGCTTCAGGATGGTGACTGGTCCCCAGAAAAACCAACTGTGTGATTAGATCGTTGAAATTTCAGCCCCACCTCCTGACCTCTGGAGAAGGGAGAGAAATTGCAAAGGCTAGAGGTTGAGATCAACCACCAATGACCAACGTTTGGATCAATCACACCTTTGTGATGAAACCTCGATGAAACTCTGACCCAAGGAGCTCAGAGAAATTTCTGGTTGGTGAGCACATCCCTGTGCTGGAATGGCAGGATTCCACCCCCCAGACCTTGCCCTGTGTCCTCCTCATCTGCCTATTCATTAGTATCCTTTATAATAAAATAGAAACAGTAAGTATAGTGTTTTCCTGAGTTCCTTAAGTTGTTCTAATGAATTCCTGAGCCAGAGGAAGTTGTGAGAACCCCCAAATTTGTTGCCAAGTCAGACAGAAGTGCAGATGGCCTAGGGACCTTACTTATAGCAGAAGGAAGGGCAGTATTTGGGGATCCTGTCTTTTAACTTGTGGGATCTAATGCTAAATCTGCGTAGTTAGTGTCAGAATCTAATTGAATTGTAGGATGCTCAGTTAGTGTCAGAGAATCACTGTCGGAATGCAGCCACCTCACCTTGTGACTGAAACAAAGGTCTCAGGATGCAGAGAGCTTGGGTGAAATTACTGGTACTGTCCATGTGGATCTCACAAAGATTTCGTTTTCTCCTCAATGTTGGCAAAAGAATAATACCTATATTCAGCTCTAATAAGGAATTTAAATATATAGAAAAAGCACCTTAGGAACACAAAGCATATATTAGCTTCTACTATTGTGGCCCAGCCCTAATGCATTAATCAAAAATCTTATTAATAATCCACCAAGAGCACTGTGGCCAGATTTTTACCCTTTCACAAGTCAAGTGAGAAATAATGAATGTAGATTCCCAAAGCTAAAGATATAAATTTGGTTCTACGTGTCTTCTGCGTATGTGTCTGGGATTTTTTCAACCAAGTTTTTTCCATTCAGTTCCAGGCCAGAAATGCGACCATTCCTTCTCATGAATCATCTTTCTGTGGCACTATTCCACACCCGGCAGAAAAATTATGTGAGGCCACGGTCTTTGCTGGCCTCCACTCAAAGAAAACATGCAAAACCAAACTCCATGTGGTCTTTGAGTCATCTCTCAGATCCTGGATTCTCTCAGCCCTTGAATGCAAGTTAGGTTAGTGGGAATCCCAGCGGGGTGCCGTGGAGAAGCCAGCTCTGGAGACCCAGCAGAAAGGGCTGAGATGGAGAAGTGAGTACACGAGGGTGTCTGACCCTAGGATCTTGCTGCACACAATCATGAGAGGTAAAATGAGCCTGTGTAGTACAAGGCAAGGCTCTTGATTGATAGGTTGCTGTTTTCCCAGGTCCATTTTACCCCACTCCAAAGACAGTCAGAAACAGGTAAGATTTTACAAAAGAGCAAAAAAACAAGATAGCAAGAATATATTGTGGACAGACTGTGCTCAGGACCATAGGGATTAGAAAATATGTGAGAAACATCCACCAACTTAATTCAAACATATATTGAGGACTTCCTGTTCACAAGAGGATGCATGACACATAGTCTCTGGTTTCAAATGCTCTGTGTGTACACACACACACACACATACACACATACACACATCTTAAAAGAGATGATATACAATGAGTACATCATGCTTTACATAAATATCATCAAGCTATTACAAAAGAAAACCCAAGAGCAGTTCTTCAAAGCCCCATGCACAGGCTTCTCCCCACAGATCCTGGATGTTGGGTGCTGGACCTAACTAGCCAAAAACTCACCAAGTCAGACCTGGTGTGCAGAGAAAACCGTTTCTCTCTCATTAAATGACCTCGCCAAATCATAAAACCTTGAAAAGAAAGCTTCCAGATCATTTGTCTCCATCACAAAACTTATAAAAATGAGTTGGGAAAAAAAAGTTAAATTATTTTGGCTCATAAGTTTCAGATGGAGTTGTATATTTCCCTAAAGGGTCAAAAATAGAACATTTATTAAACGGCAAGTTATTCAAAAACCGGCACAGGCCCCAGTTGTCTTTCAAAAGCTCTGATTTACTGCATATTTCTCCCTTGAGAAAGGCCTTTTTTAAATGTTCATTTCCATTTTAAGAGACTCAGGGCTTTGATCTGTTGGGAGCATTCTTTTTCTTGCCCTAACTGGAGCCCGTTGACTACTCAGGGCTTGTGTTTTTCCATGGGCGTTCACACAGCATCTCCTGCATCTGCATTCACCCTGGCTAATTTGGAGGTCAGAACTGGTGAGTCCCTGTACCAAGTGACATGGAGCCACATTTGGTCTTCACACCTCCACAAAGCTCCTGCTTCCAGGAGGTAAGAGAAAGGTGAGGGGGCTTTGGCATCCTGACAGCCTACAAAAACTGCCAGGTCTTCCTTTAAAGTCAATTCGAAATTTCATAATACATTTAATCTTGTCACTCCAGGAAAGTCAAATCACAGGCACAGTAATATTAGAACAACCTTTTGGGCACCAGGGACTGGTTTCATGGAAGACAATTTTTTCACAAATGGTGGTTGAGTGGGGGGAGCTGGCGGTGGCGGAACTCTTTGGCTCGGTCCCTAACAGGCCATAGACCGGTACCAGTCTGTGACCTGGGGGTTGGGGACCGCTGTATTAAAATGTCTTATGCTTTTGAAAGATCCATCTCTCTCTTTTTTTTTTAACTTTGTGTGGGTAATACCAGTATGTGCATGATACACGGGCCATGAGTTTTTCTATTCTAGACAAGTTGAAAGAGAAAAGGTGACGTGGGTCACTTTTAATATCAAAGCTGTTGTCCTGCTTTGTTTTCAAGTTATGCCACTCTTCTCCCTCTGGCCCCACTGTGCCTTAGTGCAAATTAGCAAAAATCTCTCCCTGAGGGGCAGACACAGATCCCAGCCAGGGTGTCCATTTTGGTGACACTCACTCCCACTCGCCTTACAACTGTCAACACACTCGTGCCTGCTGCCACCCCCACCTAGATTCTCCTGCCCACATCA
Source organism: Lepilemur ruficaudatus (assembly GCA_963574885.1). Classification (NCBI taxonomy): domain Eukaryota; kingdom Metazoa; phylum Chordata; class Mammalia; order Primates; family Lepilemuridae; genus Lepilemur; species Lepilemur ruficaudatus. Next base: position 33,907 of record CAUYRT010043548.1, on the reverse strand, counting down.
GCCCAACACATACACAAACACACACACACATACATGCACACACACATACTTTGAAATCACTAGAGCCGCACAAGGTGTTCCTTCCAGTGCTAAACAACTTGTTACTCTTCCGTCCCTTCCCTCCCTCCTCTCTTTCCTCTTCTCCTTCTTTCTCTCCTCTTCCTCTCTCTTTCTCTCACCCATTCTCCCTCTTCTGCCATAATACAGTGAATGTTTGCTTGAGCTGTCAATCCAGCAACCTGAAGATTGGCCTCCGATGGTGCAGGGCTGGGCCACACTCAGAGGTAGCCGCCTCCCCATTGTCACTTAGCATTTTATCGCCAGGCTGTTCTGATCGAGTCTATTCTGTATGCTAAGCAATTGTTGGTAGAAATAGGATTATGGAACGAGAATAGGCAGAATGAGCAATTGATAGAGCCGGGCCCGCCTGCCATGGGCTCTCGCTGCCATTCTTCACAGGTAAATGACACGCACAGGCTTAAAAAAAAAAATAACTCTCCCATTTTCTGGTAGCACGTTTTTGTTTGTTTGTTTGTCAGATTGCACGTTCAATCAATTGTGACAAGCCACCGCACCATGCAATGCATCGCGCAATCCCGTGTAAACCCGGAACTCCGTGGGCAGAAAGGAAACCAACTCAGACTGCTCTCCGAGGGCTGTGACCCACTGCAGAGAGAGGAAGAGATCGCAGGGGGTTTTTCCAACTGACTTTCTACAGCAGGGAGGGAAGGAAATTGTGTTCCCCAGGAGAAAGTGGTTAATTTTATTTTATTTTATTTTATTTTTGTAGCTGCAGGCACTCTGTGGATAAGTGAGTATTACCATCCTGGTACACCTCTAATTAATAAGATCAATTGCCACTGTATTTTCTTTTACAAACTCATTTAGATATGTCAGGGCTGCAATTATTTTGAGAATGATCTGTCTTTACGCTTATTCATCTTTCCTCTTCCTCAAGGAGCAAATAAAACTGTCAGCTTAAATGCCCTTTGAAGTCTGTTTTAGATCCTTGATTGAAAATTAAAAACAAAGCTCTCTAGCCTAGTGCCATTTACAGGGTCAAAGTTCCTGTCCTCACATTGTTTTGTGTGTGTGTGTGTCTGTGTGTGTGTATACATGTGTACGAGTGTGTATTGATTTCTGTTTTTAAAAGGATAACATGTTGGCTTTCAAATCCCATGTTGCACCCCACTGCTTCCATCTCCTTAGATGTGCAAGAACTCTGAAATCTTAGATGGTTTTAAAACTGAGAAGCACTGGACATTTTGCTTATCTGTTTGTTTTTCATTTCTGGGAAGGCGCTCTCTCTCCAAATGGACATTATAACTTTTGTTATAACCTTGAAGATGGTTAAGGCAGCCTCACTCTCCACTTTCATGTCTTCTGTGATAATTAGCACCAATGGAATGTGCAGAAATCCATCCCCGCTGCTAAGGACCCAGACGTCATCTCACCAGGCAGGATGAGTTTCCTTCTCGGGTCTGCACGCCCGGCTCCAACAGCTTCACCAAAGCAACACCCAAAACCTGTCCCTCGCTGGGAAGCCTTCCACAGATACAGACAAATAAACCCGGTCATCCCTTCAGGGCCAGAGCAATGCTTCTAGACTCTCCATCTGGGGAGCGTAAACCCACACCATTTCAAGAGGAGATTTAAACCTTTTCTTGGAAAAGACAGAGGCTGGCACGAGGCTAACAAATCAAAGAAACTGCACCAAGGCCAAGCAGCCGTCTCTCCCAGGCCATCCCCCGACTGCTTCTCCTGTCCCTGCCTTCTGGCTGATTTGTCTTGAAGGTTTTAACATTATCCCTCTGTTGACAAATGAATGCTTTTCTGGAAAATGAGGTATTTCCAGAAGCTGGCAGACACCACGCGGAGCACCGGCAGTGCTCAGCAGCTCCCTGGCTCTCTGGATGCGTTATTTGAACGGGAAAGGCCTGGAGGTTTTGTACGAGCATTATGTTCAAGGTGATGATAAATGTAGTCTGGCCAGGGAGGTAATAAGGGAATTTCTAGCCAGGTCCTGTCTAGACCACGGTTTGTTATGGAGGGAAAGCCACAAAAGGGGGCTGTAGTACCCCGTTCCTCAGAGAAACTGTCCTCAGGGAGCGCCAGGCACATTTCCAGCCCGAACCTCCGTCCGGGTCCCAATGGGGGGGTGCCGTAAATAACATTAGCCTGTCTTTCAGCGAGCTCTGGGAAGCTTATAAACTGAACACGGGTTTTGTTGTCTGTAGTTGTGCATTAAGCTCAGTACTGTCAAGTCTAATTATTCTCATTAAGGCCTGAAAGTTTTAGGGATTAATTAAGCAGAGAGCAAAAGCTTATGCAGAACAGCAATATTTTCCCCCCTCGAGGATTAGCCCGTCATTCTGGTGGGGTTTTCCTTGAGCGGTGCCCATTGCTTTATAAGATAGCGAAGTGTGGAGCTCGTATAATATGGATTAGAAACGGCCTGCATTTCACATGTGCTATTCAGCCATGAAAATAAGCCCCGGTCCTTGTGCCCATAACCCAGAAGGCTCGCTAATGAGAACCAGGCAGCAGGGCTAATGAGAAATTCAATCCGTGCAGCCTTCTCCCTCCCATTTCCTTTCAATTTACTTCCCACAGGATCCGATGTGCGTAGGAAAAGTCTGAGTGGATGCTAGTATTCGTGTCTTTGCTTGGTGGGGGTCTTGGAAAATATCTGATTTTAGCCCCCCTTGCTAGAGATCCAGAAACTGGGATTCAGCAACCTGCTCAAGGGACAGAGCTAACAGCAAAGCTACTTTTAAGAGAAGGTGGCAGGAAACTTCAGGAAGCATAGAATGTCGTTGGGTATATTAGAATTGCGAGGGTCCTTAGGGGTCAAGATTTGACATGACCAAAAACTCCACGGAAATGCGAAGGTCCCACAATGAAGAGAGGACGATGGTAAGGACCTAATTTGCATGCGAGCCCAGGCGTTGCTGGTTCCCTGTTTGCTGAAGGATGTCAAGGCTTCCTGAAGGAATGGGGGAGGGGGAGGGGTAGTGAGGCCCTGGCACCCCCAGATGTAAAGAGGGAAGTCAAATGTGGGTAATCATCCCTGTTTTCTCCCATTAGCCCCAGTTTTCAGCAAGACAGATCTGGGTGGCTCTTCTGCCTTCCACCTCGCCACTTCACATAAAGATGCCATCCCGTTTAATGACTTGGCATGGCGCATTCCTGCCTCCCACACTGCCAGTTCCATTCCTCACTTATCTCTTCAGACTGGATCCCTGATGCCTGCCCAGAAGGGGGCTGGGGCAGTGCCAGAATGTCCAGGGCTTGCTTGTGCTGAATGGTGGCGTCCACCACCTACACCCCAGACCCTCCCATACCTGTCAGGGTCCCTCTGCCCAGTGACATCCCCTTCACCACAGCAATCCTCCACCAGGCCCACCCGAAGGACAGTGCAGCATCCTGCAGGTGGCAAGAGAGAGGACCCTCCTCAGATACTGGCTGGACTCCACAGGAAAGAGTGAGCTTGGAGGTCATACTGGGTCAGATACCTTCATGAACCCTCCTTTCTTGTCCCTGGGGAACTTGTTTTGGCTCCCCAAATAAGGCCTTGGGAAAAGTGCAGCTTGTAGAGGCCGCATTCACTGGTCAGAGCCCACACCCCAAGAAGGTCAGTGAGGCTAGGCGTGACAACCAGAGCAGCAACTGTCTAACGGTGTCCACAAAGGGCGCCAAAGGCCCCGTGGCCACCACTGTAATAGTCAGGCTGGGCACCATTTCCTGAACGTGGCATGTTCTTCCAGCCCCTTGATCTTTGCTCATAGAAGGTGTCGTTCCCTCTACAATTCTCCAGGGCACTTTTTTCGTAGTTTTTGTGTTTTCTAAACACGGCACTTGTTTATGCATCTATCTCCCTGTGAACTCTGAGTCCCAGAAGTCCCCACTGTCCTTGTTTATCTTTGCTTCCCCGTGGCCTGTGTTATGGTCTGAATGTTTGTGTCCACCTCCCCCTCTCAACTGCATACATGGAAGCCCTTATGCCCAGTGTGATGGTATTGGGAGGTGGGACCTTGGGAGGTGATTAGAGTTAGATGAGGTCATGAGGGTGGGGCCCTCAGGATGGGATTAGTGCCCTTATAAAAAGAGGAGGAGATACCAGGTCTCTCACTCCCTCTCTGCTTACAATCCCCCAAAAAAGACCACACGAGGACATAGTGGAAGAGAGCCCGGCTCAGAACCCAAGCATGCTAGCACCCTGGTCTCCAGCTCCCTAGCCCCTAGAACTATGAAAAATAAATGTTTATTGTCTGAGTCACCCAGTCTGTGGTCATCTGTGATAGTAGCCAAACCAAGACAGTGGGGATAGTGGTTGTTGCAAAATAGGTGCTTAGTGAACTTGCTGACTGACTGGCTAGGGTCTCTCGCCTGCAACTAAACAGTGGCCCAACAATTAGAACATACATTTTCAGCTTCCACTGTCGGGAAGATAACATGCTGAGCAATGTGAAAAAATAACTCCTTTGCAGAACCAAACCAAAGGTCCAAGTTGCTTAACACAGTATTAGTTTTTCTCAAATGCGTATGTGCTGTTATACGTGCAAACCTCATTAATCATATTTCCAGGGGACACATTGAATAACCTTAGAGGAGAAATCAATTACCTAAATTCATGGTTCTCTTAATTTGAAGTATTTGTATCTCAGGTATAGGTTTTAAATCAGAACTGTTTAGCATGAGGGATGGGGAGATGGGAGGCAGGTGTGCCTTTTAAATTTTTAAGAAACTTAAGGGTAATGGATATAGCAACTTATATTGGTTAATGAATTATTTCTGTATCATTTTAATGTTGCAAGCTTATAAGACAAAAGAAATATTTTATAAATAATACAACTAATTGACAGGTCTTCTGTTATTTCCGAATCTACTAGCAGAGGCTGTTGACTTAGCACTGCTGCCCAAGCTCTTACAAAGGCAAAGCCAGATCTGTGTACCCTGCAGCAGGAGGAAAGGCACATAGATAAAAAGATGTAACAAATACATACAGGGTGAAGAATATTTAATATCATTTTCCCTGCTGTTTGTTAATTACAATGACTGGAGATGCTCCAAGTTTAAATACGTCTTCCTGTCTTTTTTTCTTCTTCTTTAATTAGTTCTGTCCAATGAGCACCCTGGCTGACACATGGAAGGTGTGCTCAGGAGTGCTTAGCCAATGACATCGTACGATTGCCACATTTAGCAAAAATGATGCTCATGACCGCTTTACACTTCTAACACGTGGGTAGAGAATTACATGCACTTTACCAACAGATACATTCTCTTTCCTCTTTTAAGCTGCATTTTGGCCCATCCATTCTTGACCACTTGCCTTTAAGGCTGCTATTGCTAGGGAGCCGGCATGGGAAAAAAGGCTCCACCGCTTGGAGATGAGAGGGACCAGGAAGCAGCAAGTAGCAGCCCGTGGGATCTGAGCAGCTAAATGCAAGAGGCACTTGCCCCTCATTGGCAAAGCAGCATCAAGGAGATGCACTGGTGCCTGCCCCCACCGTTCCCCTTCCTCTCCCCACTAACTCAACTGTCCACCCGGGGTCGGGTGAGCGAGTGAAACAAGAGAGAGTACCCCTCAAAGTGGCTCAGCGAGTGGCCACTGCTTAGCTCCACTCATTGTCATGGGGGGGTGGGGGGCATATCTGATCTTTCCATATTTTTCAGGTGATGCCAGGTATTGGGATATTAACATAACATAACTTGTATGCTTAAGAATGAAAGTTTTTAAGCACTGATGACCAATTCAACTCTTTGGGAAAAAAAGAAACTGTGCAAGTTAAATAAGATGTCACCTTGGGCTTCCAGGCTGTGACCTCTGGTTTAAGAGAAGCCCCACAGGTGTTCCTCTTTCCTGCTCCACCACCCTGAGGCCTTCTATGGAATCACTGAGGCGAGATGGCCAGTACCAAATGAGTAGGAAAAATGCACAGTATATTAGGTTCCCAGGGCCATAGAAAGAAAGAAAGCAGGGTGAGGATCATAGGAAGGGTAGGTTGGGGTCCACTTTTGAATAGAGAAATTGGAGAGAGCTTCAGTGAGAAAGCAACAAGTCAACAAGGACCTGAGGAGACAGGCATATAGAGAACAAGAGAAGAATATTCTAGGGAGATAGGGAACAGCAAGTGCAAAGGCCTTGAGGCATGTGGCATAGGGAGCAGTCAGTAGGAGAGGTGTGAGTGAGCACAGATAGGAGGAGGAGGGGAGGCCGGAGACAGGTGCCCAGCAGCCCCTGCGAGAAGGAAAGCCACGGTGGGGGTCGGGGGGGGTTTGAGTGAAGCAGAGACTGGATCGTGCATGCTATGACAAGTCCCCTGGGGCTGCCATGTAGGCTGTGGGGAGGCAACGTGGAGCAGGGAGGCTGTGACTGTGGCCCAGGTGGGAGACGACGGCAGCAGACGAGGAGGATGGCACGAAGATGGAGAGAAAGGGTCAGATCCATGCATAGGCTGTGCCCAGGAAATAGCAGGTGTGGAATGCCCTGCCTCCTGGATTTTTTCAGTCACCTAGCAAAAGTAGAATGTAGCATCATTTTAAAAAAGATTTTCAATTTACAAAACCAAAACTGTTCACTTAGCTGCCCCCAAACTCTTCACTGCCTTGATCGTCTGGCTCCCTCCCTACTGGTGTCGAGATCTGTTGACTCTCACAGGATGAGTTAAGTGAGATCACAGACATATAAAAGGGGAATAGACAGATCTGAAAATAAGCACTGGCTCAGCCACCCAGAACCTAAGACAGCCCAAAATAAACCACATCCCCCACTACTTTATTTTTTATATACTTATGGGGCTGTTATTGTTTAACAAATTATAATTTTAGAGATGGCAACCAGTCTGGGCAAAAAAATAAAAAAGATGACCAGGAGGAGAAGTGAAAGAACAGGGGGAGGTGGACCCTCAGCTGGGAGCCAGGGCTGGGGAGCAATACTGGCTCTTGCCCCCACCACCAGCGGCTGTGCGTACAGAGAATGGGAACTGCAGACTGGAGCCTTTCGGACTCTCTGAATGTCTCTAATCAGTTACAGACTTAATGTCTGATATATGTGCTGCGTGCCACAGCATTTCCTGTTAATTAAAAGCCATCCCATAACTCTGCGGGTAAAAGGACTTATTCCACACTCCAGATCTTCCCAGGAGTGCTCAGGAACGGGGGTGGGGGGGAAGGCATGGCCACCTGGAAACAGATGGCTTGTCACCCTGGAGGTAGCACCTTCTCCCCACCCACAGCAGAGGCTCAGATGCCCCATTGAAAAGGTGGGTAACTGTCTTCTCTCAACTCCAGAAATTCCTCTATGCTCTGCCCACCAGTAACACCCTCTATGGGCTCCTGTTCTGGCCTGGCCTCACCAGCGGCACCATGTTTGGTTTCTCTTATTTGCCGAGACTCCCTCACGGAGGTGCCCCTGGTGCTCTTCCATATCCCCCCAGCACCCCCCTCCGTGCCTGCAGGCTGCTACTGCAAACCCTGGCTCGGGGGTGCATGCAGGGAGACCAGAGTGCCAGAGGGTCACTGCTCCAGAACGCATGCGTCATGGAGGATGAGCCGGAGTCATTGGGTAATGCCCAGCGTCCTCATCCCTCAGGTGGATTCAATCTGACACATGTTCCAGTGTCTCCAGGAGCGCCCGGGTGGGTCAGACTCCAGTCGCCCACCCTGGCAAATGGCTTAGCAAAGCCCCCTTGATTGGCTCCCTCTCCCCTCTGTCTTCCTTCCCCCCTGCATGCTTCCCTGCCTCACCTCCTAAATAAACTACTTGCACCTGAAGTCCTGCCCCAGAGTCTGCGTTCAGAGGACCTAACCAAGACACCCCTCCACCTGAGGACACAGAGGAATGGCCGCCCAGCTTCTCTGACTCAGCACTGACACCCACAGGCAGGGCCCTTCCAGTCCAGGCTGGGCTCCTGCAACAGCTCCCAGCACAGCCTGGCATCCTTGTACCAGCTTGTTGGGGCCCATAAGTAGGGGAGACATGATTCTCTCCTCACCCACCCCCTATCCCGCCTGCTGGAGGCTCATGCTCCTCCCTGTCCCAGGAGCCATGGCTCTTAGCAGGGTGGCCCTTACGGCATTCTGCAGCCCACTGCCACCTGGCAGCTGCGGTTTCCCCATCAGCTGCTGCATGCGACTCAGAGAGACACTCCTGGGCCTCAGCCCAGACTTCCTGACTTTGCCAGGCTCGGCGCAGCGGGATTAGCAGGGAGCCCAAGTGCCCCCGCCCCAAGCATATCTTTTGGTTGCCAAGCTCCACACATAGCTGAAGACCTCGAAGCAGATCCCCAAAGGTGGCAAAAGAGGACCCTCAGAGGTAACAGGTACTCATGAGGGGTCAGGTCTTGAAGCCAGTCATAATTTGGATTTCTAATTGCAACGTAGCCTTTACATGAGGGGCATGGCTGGCAATGCCTGGGCCAACTGCCTACACTCAAGGCTGCACCTTTGATGCCAAACCCTGACACTGTGGGTTTCAAAGCTCCAAGGTAGAATCTGAGGTATCTGACAAGCTATCCACAGTGGGAGCCAGGACATCCACAGGTTTCTGGAAACAGACTTGGGTATTTTTAGTGCCCTATTCCTCACTCTTCTTCCCTGACAGCTCCTAAAATCAATCTCAACAAGCAAGGAGGTGCCTGTGTTCCAGCAGCCAGGCCCTTCTCACCTCCATCCCTGGCTCCACCTCCTGCGCTGACCTCACAGAGCTTCTTGTTCTAGATCTTTGGGGGTCAGCCTTTCCCAGGAAGGCCCTGCCCCCAGATACCACTGCCTATGCACCTGATTCTCATAGAAGCTGGTCCCCAGCAAAACGAGTTCCAGGAGGGCCAGCATGTATGTCCAGTGTCTGGGACACTGCCTGCACTTAATAGGTGCTTAATAAAACCTGCCACATAACTGAATGACGGAAGCAACTCATCAGCAAGGCTCAGAGCACAGCCCGCCAGGCAGCCCCCAAGGCACAGATCCCAGTGAGGGCTCAACCCTTGCACCCCCTCTTCTGGCCAGTTCTTAGTTTTCCTCTTTGTAAAGCGGGACCCAGTGAAGGTTGTGAAATTGAAGTGGTCTGACTGGATTCTGAAAGAAGGCCATACCTGGCAGAATCACAACAGATTGAACTTGACTGCCTCTCTCCTTGGACCAAAATTCTGGTCAGCTTCCTCTGAGGCCCTGCTTGACTGGGCCTGAACTTGGGCTTCTCAAGAGTAAGTTTGAATAAGAATTCTGCTAAGTCAGTTTAGCAAAAATTGCCCACCTCTGGTATCTGATTATGCTCAATATCTTCCCATCCTGGGCTGCCCTCCTCATAATCTTATCAAGTCAGTTTAGCTAAAAACCCCATATCCTTGAAGTTTTTTTTTTTTTTTTTTTGAGACAGAGTCTCATCCTGTTGCCCAGGCTAGAGTGCTGTGGCGTCAGCCTAGCTCACAGCAACCTCAAACTCCTGGGTTCAAGTGATCCTCCTGCCTCAGCCTCCCAAGTAGCTGGGACTACAGGCATGTGCCACCATGCCCAGCTAGTTTTTTCTATATTTTTAGTTGTCCAGCTAATTTCTTTCTATTTTTTTTAGTAGAGACGGGGCCTCGCTCTTGCTCAGGCTGGTCTTGAACTCCTGAGCTCAGACGATCTGCCGGCCTTGGCCTCGCAGAGTGCTAGGATTACAGGCGTGAGCCACCGCACCCGGCCCCTTGACATTTCCTCTTAGTAATTTTCCATCCATTGAGCCCCACCCCACTCCTTGGTTATAAGTCCCCACTTGTCCTTGTCTTTGCTAGAGTCGGAATAGAGACTGGTCTCTCCCCCACTACAAGACGCCGTGGCTGTGGTCACTGTACCTACTGCCATGGCCCCATTGATTCAAGTCTTCCTTATCAGCTTTAACAAACTGAGCCCAGGAAATTCTAGAAGACGGGACAGGTGAGTTCAGTCATCATCGCGAGGGAGGCATGGTGAAGATACAGAGCTGTGACGTGCCTGGAAAGGAGGCAGACAGGATTGGTGACCAGCGGGATATGAAAGGCAAGAGAGAGGCCAGATTGTTCCAGATCTCCCTAGATTGAGACTGCAGGATGGCACCATTAACCGAAATCAAGAACATATTAGGAATAACAAACATGCACTTTGCCCTCGAGTACTGCAGTCTCGGCAATGGCATAGCTTGACTCCTAAATAATATCAAATCAGAAATTTCTCAAAATCATCTATCTGAGCAATTTGATGGAGACCTGTAGTGATACATCTTTGCTAAGCCAGGCGATAAAATGTATACCCTATTGACACATAATTCCTCAAATACCTACCTGTTTTCCCCTTCCTGCTGGAAACAGGCACGACCTTTTGAAACACACATGTTTTCACAGAGTGCCCAGGGAAGAGTGGGCTGGAGGTCACAGCTGTGCAGGGTGTGTTGTCTTCCGCCGGCTGTCGCGGGCCGTGTGGGCCAGAACAGGCCTTTCCGGTCTGAAAGCAGTAAGTACTTGGCACATGCGGGATGCGTGCTGACAGCACTTGCTTTTCAAAAGCGCTGTAAATTCCAGCGCATTGTTCCATTGCATTTTCCATTCAGAGGCGCAGCACGAGGTATTTGGCAGGCCGTGAGCTAAAGCTGCGCATGTATTCTAATCCCTCTCAGGGTGGGTCCAGCTTCGCTCTGGCATTCTCCCTCTCTCCTCCCATCCGCCTAGTCTTTCAACTTTCTTCCTCTTTTCATTTCGGTTTCTGACTTCTTTACCGCATGGGTGTGGCTTCATGGGAAAGTAGATTGTTCTTTAGAAACAGGGCTATTCCCACAACAGGTGAAGATGTGGAACAGATCGGCACGATCCAAACACAAACCCTGGTCCTGCGGATATGGGACCCTGGCTGTGGCATGAGGGTGAACGGAGGGGCAGGGAAGGACGGCAAGCCCAGGAGAGTACACTGGACAAATCCTTAGCAAGCTCCTACCATACTGGGCATTGAGGAAGCAACAAAGAACAAGAAAGTCCCCTGTTTTCAAACAGGTTGGAGTCCAGTGGGCCATGCTGTGCCTGATGTCACCTCCCTGAGAAAGAAGCCCTGCCACTGCCATGTTAGAGGTGAGCAAGCGTACATGCAGACCTAGTAAGACCTTCCCAGCACCTAAACCTTACTAGTGGCAAACATATCGGGTCTACTGACTCTGCCTCTGCTATCACAGCTGCCCACTGGCTTAACACACCCATTCTGGATGACTCTATCACAGGATTTTCAATGATCCTTATGATCTATTAAACAGGAAAAAATTTTAAGAACCCAAAATCCAGCTTAATGTGTTTCTAGCTTCCCTTTAAGTTTAAGATCGAGGTTGCATAGAATAACTTCAAAATTTGACCTATTACCTAACACCCTTTATGATAAAGATCACCTAAGAGGGTGTGGCTTTAACTCTGAAGCATCCTGTTATGCTAACACAAAGGAGTTAGGCTCTTAGACCGGCTCAATAAATGCCAGATCCAAATATTCTAGAAGATGCATAAATTTGGTTACTGGCCTTTCCTCTTGTTGAGCATTTGCCATAAGCTAATTACTGTGCCCATTTCCTCACATTATGACCTAATGCCACACTCCAGTCACAGGAATGGATGGTTGAGGCAGTGTTGTTAATAAACCATCCCAAAGGACCTTATTCCAACTTTGCCAGGCAAGGAGAGCAGCAGGAAGCCCAGCTGCAGAGGATATTGTTTTTTGTTTTTTTGCGCATGGTAAAGAGGTTGGCACCTTTGAAATTAAAAGGTGTTTCCTTAGCACTAAAGAAACTCCAGTCCAGCTTCTTTTGAGCAGGGGAGACGTAGAGGGTGCACGTGAGTGGGATCTCCAGGCAGCTGCCGTGAGCTGGCGGAGCCTGGGCGGAACACACTCCAAAGCACCCCAGCTGCATGCGGCTTGCGTGGGAATGCCAGCCACACCACCCTGCCTCGGGCTTCTCCAGATGACTGGCTGCCTTCATCAAAGGCAACATGCCACCCCCTGGAGGGGCAAGAGGTGAAGCCACAAGTAGTGACAGGCTCTAAGGAAAGTGGCGCCACCGTAAGCCAGAGTGGAATCCTGCAGTCTGGACAAAACCCCGGGTGCCACATCCGCTCAGCCACACCCAGCTATGGGGACAACTGGAAAGAGAGAGAGCACCTGGGGTGGCAGGGCAGCCGGCCTCTCCATGGGGGAGAGAAGCAGCGTAAGGATTAGAGTTGACTCTCTGTAACTGTGTGTTGAATGAACAAGAGTTGAGTGGAATGGACCAAGTTTGAATTTAGGTCCATAACTCGTGGCTGTGTGGCCTTGGGCAAATTACTGAACCTCTCTGAGCCTCAGTTGCCTCAAAAGTAACAATAACAACCACCTCAGAGAGCCACTGTGAGGATTACATGAGATACTATATGCACATAGACGCGTGCGCACACACAAATACCCCGACACACAGCAGGTCGATGAATGTTAATTCTTTCGGCACACCTGCATCCTACTCACTTATCTGTGAAAGCCATTTGAGGCAGGGCACCCTGACAGAAAGGCCATCATCTATAGGTTAAATGTATGAAACACAAGTCTGAATCCTACCCATCCATTTAGAAGCAAGAATAGACACAGCTAATTTCACAGATTTCCCAAGCGTATGCCTTCTTCATTCCCAAGGCATTATTGCTCTCATAGGTTGCCACGAGCATTCACCCATACAGTGAAGACGAGCTTCCAGAACCTTCCACACTCTTCAGCCCCACCCTTGCACTTGGCCCTTCTTTTCCTGTAGGCCACCCTGGGAGTGTCCAGTGAGCCCTGGTAGTCTTTCTGCACGTGGTTTACCTCCCATTCCCCCCTCATTCTTGCCCCCCTCCCCAGTTCTCTTGCCCAGGTGGGGAGCTTGTCCCCTCCCACCCACCACGGCTCCTGCCCCTCAGTGGAAGCCCAAGACCTCACTCTCCCAGGGAATTTTTCCATACTGACCCTGCCCAATGGGGAGGTCTTGAAATTCCATCTCATTTATGTTTCCGTGTGTATGCAGACCCCGTGGCTGCCTGGCTTCCTGTCTTACCATTTAATCCTCCCAAAGTCTGAAACAATAACTTACATATAAGCAGCACTAAGTACCTAGTAAACTTTTGGTGAGACTCAGCCATTCCTTTTTATTTGGACACTGCTGATTTATAAGTGGGTTCTTAGAAAAGGGGAAAGCTAGGTGCGAGTCAAGAGGAGGAAGTTGCCAAATTCTCCTCACAGAAAATGTCTAGGAAAAAAGCAGAGTGGTAAATAGAGCCTTCTCCCTACCCTCCTCCAGCCTTAGAGCTCTTTGAGCTCCAAAGTGAAATTTGCCTCACTAATGAAAGGGGTGAGGGTGGGTAGAAAGCCACCATGGGAAGCCAGGGACAGCAGGCCTGCCCTCTCCACCCTGGCACCTGGCTGGAGGTCCCTCGGGAAGGAAGCTCTGTTTAAAGAAGCATTTCCACCACCAGCATCTCAGCTCTCAGTGGGTGCAGAGAAGCAGCACAAACTCAAGGTCGGGCAACCTCCAGCTCCCACCTGGGGAGATACATCAGCTCACCCTCATCCCCACAGCAAACCAGAAAACCAAGTGTCTCTCCCTGAGGGTACCATGGCCCCAGCATGTGAATAAATCCAGTGGGAAGCCTGGGCCCTAATGTGCCGTGCAACCTAGACCTAAAGTGGGAATGGCTGCATCACTCAAAAGTGGCACGTTCGGCACCAGCCTTGGGCCTTGGCTCTGCCACCATTGCCACAACAGATAGTGGTAATGAGTGCTGGGTCTCACCTTTGGATGGATCAAAGGGCTTACACTCCACTGCTATTGGCTGACTTCACATAGCACATAGGGGGTTGGATGGGGACCCCCAAGAAGATATGTCTATATCCTAAACTCCAGAATCTGTGAGTGTGACTTTATTAGAAAAAGGGTCTTTGAAGAGGTAGTTAAGGATCTCAAGATGAGATCATTCTGCACTATCCAGGTGGGCCCTAAATCTAATGACAAGTGTCCTTATAAGAGACACACAGAGGAGAGACACGTGGAGAAGAGGAAAGGTCATGTGAAGGTAGAGGCAGAGATTGGAGTGAGGGAGCCCCAAGCTGAGGATGCCTGGAGCCACCGTAAGTGGACGAGGTCAGGAGGGACTCTCCCCTGCAGCCCCCAGAGGGAGCATGGCCCTGCCAACACCTTGGCTTTGGACTTCCGGCCTCCAGTTCCATGAGACAATAAATTCCTGTTGTTTTAAGCCCCCGAGTGTGTGTTAGCTGTTACAGCAGTCCCAGGTGGGGGGATAGATTTGCCCATCTGAGAACACGGCCTTCCTTGGTCCTCTTTTTGTCCCCATGAGCTTCCCTTTCTTCTCCCTCATCCACTCTGTACAGCCACACGGGTCCCCAAGTCCCAATAAAATTGACCCTTTGAGGGATGCTGAGTCATTCAGGCCTCTGGGCATGGAATCAAGGCCCAAAGCAATCCTTCTCAGGAGCTATGTGCACACTCTCAGCAAGGACCTGGCTCAGAATCGGAGCTCAGCAAGGGAGTATCCACTTTCTCATGCCCTCATCACCTCTCCTTGAGGGACGGCAAGCCCTTGCCCTGTCTGGCCCTGGTGTTGGTGGCAGCATCAGCCGGCTGCCGTGTCACGTGTCCTGCACACAGTTGCCTGCCAAGGGCAGAGGGGCAGCTGAAGTCCAGCTACACTCCGTTCACCAAAGAGTATCCTTGGGCCTGGCTCTTGGCAGCCCAAAGTTAAGCAGCATTTTTTTTTTTTTTGTCAGTTTGCCCACTCTAAGAGGGCATATTTTAAAGTCATAAAAAGATACTGTCGGGGTATCTTTTGAAAAAAATTTTGAATATAGATTGTGGTAATGGTTGCACAACATGGTAAATGTAATTAATGTCACTGAATTGTACCCTTAAAATTGTTAAAATGGTGAATTTGGGATTATACTTATTTCACCACAATTATAAAAGAGTTAATAATGTAATATACCCCAACTCATTGAATTGTACATGTTAAGTGGGCACATTGGATGGTATGTGAATTAAATCTCAATGGAGCCAGTTTTTAAAAATGCAGACAAATAAAACAACGCATTTTGCAAAACCATAAAACTTAAGACTCCAATTAAACTAGGTATGTGAAAAAAAATTTTTTTAAAGACACCGTGTGTGCCAGCAAAGGCTCTCAATGCTAGTCTTGCTCTGTCTGTAACTGGCTGCCGTCTGTGGCTGCTTCCTGGAGCTCAGCGTTTGGTGGCTGCTCCATGCAGGAGATGATGTTCGGCCGCAGGCAGAAACCCTGGTGTTAGAACTCTGAATCTCTGGCCACCCGACTCATCAGTAGGGCTGCCCATCTCTCAGACTCTGACCTTAACATTCCCATTTTCTCTCTTCTCTGTGCTCTAAACCTCCAGGTGTAGGCTCTTTCTCTGCCTTGCCTATCTTAATTATCACATCCTGCGTTTTCCAAACCAACTCTTCTATCTCCGGTTTTCCATTAAGCCTTTAGTTTTGCACTACATCGTATCTTTGATGTTTTGAGAGCTGTGGGCAGGGTCTTAGGATGTTTCCACTGAAGGAATTATTAAATAGCAACAATGGTTAATATGCTCTATATTTGTACATAAGAAACACAGATAGACAAAAAAAAAAAAAAGCTGAAACAACTTGTCAATTTCCCCAGTGGCACTGCATTGGGAAGGATAATCTAGAATTCCTGACACACTGCATTTGCTGCAAAGGCATTATGAACAAGGATTGAAAATACCCACCTAGCAATGATAGAAGAACTCAGTCGGAAAAACATATATAAATGACTATCTATTGTTCTTGGGAGGTGCCGTGTCCAGATAAGGGTATATATCGTGATTAGATTTAATACTAGTGTAAACGTTCTGCAACCTGCCATTTTCTCAGCTGGATCTGTGCTTTGCTCATGTAAGACAATCAACAAAGAGTGGTGGAGAAACACAGAAGTCTGGAGGAAAGTGATTAGGGCTATGAAAAGGGGGGGTGGAATAACAGTCTTGAGAAGATGACATCCTACCACACATAACAGGTATTGTTGGGGAAGAAGACGTTAAGAGATTGAGAAAGAGAGAGGAGCCACTGTAAGAGCAGTTGTAAGCATGTTTTATCTGCTTCTGATTTTTAGAAAGTCAGCAATTTGCATACTGCACCTGTATTAATCAGATACTTGATTGAGCTTCTCATCCCTTTACTCCATCAAACTGTCTGGAATGACACTGGGGGAATTGACTCTGATGTTCAAATAAGTAGCAGGGAGGAGAGTCTGAAGTCACCACTCAATGAAATAATTTGGCACTTTCATTAGGAAATCGTTATGTTTACCGAAGGAAAACCTCATTTTGACTGGAAATACAGAAAAACCAAGCAGGTAATTTCAAAGGCTACATGGGGAAGATCAGTCAAGCACATATCTGTCTCCAAAGAAAGCCAAGCTGAATAAGTAAATCCAGTTCTTGGTTATTCAGCATCCTAGGCAGATTATACCACATCTTTGCTCCTATCTGTGACTCTGAACGACTGTCTTTTGACACTGTTAGTTGGCTGTGCAAGAGCCATTCTGACCTACTGCATACTCACTTTCCAGTGTCCTTTGTATCTAGGGGTGTCTTGGTTTTGGCCAAGGAGACATCAGGAAGTTTGCTGAGGGTGGGGATTGGGGGATGGGAAGGCCTTCCTTTCCGGTAAAAGAGAGGCGAGGACAGAGAGTGAGCTATATACCATCTCTTCCCCTCATTTCTGCTTTGTACACGGTTATGATGCTTTGAGCTGCAATCACCATTTTGCAACTATAAAATTGCAAGGGCAAGGGACCAAAGGCCAACGGTTAAGGATGTCAGAATGAGCAGATAGAAAACACCTGGCTCTCTGAAGAGTCACCTAAGCAGTGGAACCAACTCCAGATATCTTAAGTGGAAAAGCAAATGCCTATTGATTTAAGGTATTGTTGGTTGGGATTGCTGTTACTTGCAGCCCAAAGGATTCCTAACTGACACACCATATAGCAGGGGTCCCGATGGGCCTAAAGCAAGGGCTAATAAGTCTGATAATGAGCATCACTAGCAGCCTGCAGGCATCTGCTTGCACTTGGAGGAGGTTGATGATGGGGCCTGGGGTAAAAGCAGAGATGGAGGGGACAGCCTAGGGCCTGCTTCCTGGTCAGAACCTGCAGACTGGGCCTCGCTCTATGGAGAGAGGGCCAGCAGGCAGGAGAAGTTGAAAATCCAAGGGATTTTGTGAGAATGGGGCATAAACAAAAGTGCTTTGGGAGCTCAGTTACAAAGTACAGCACACACTGGAGGGGGGCCTGCTCCCTATGTCTGCAAACTCAGCCTGGCTCAGGTCTAGTCAGGGTGGGAGAAGGTGCGGCACTGCTTGGTCAGCAGAAGGGCTTCCAGAGTTAGAAGTCCTAAGAGATAGCACCCTGGGCAGAGAGTGGCCACCATGGGGTTCAGGATACACTACCCCAAATTATAACCTCAGCATTTAAGAAAACGGCAGAAGCAGGAAAGCCTCTCTCACCTTCCCCACTGCTCTTCTCCCTTGAAGCAGGTCATAAAACCTGGGAAGTATCTGCTGACCTTCCCCTGAAACAGGTCACAAGGCCCTCATTCAAGAGGTGCACCCCTTGTTCCTGGAATAAAAGAATATTCTTATCCGTGAAGACACAGGGACACACAGAAGAATCTGAACAGCAGGCCTTGCTAGGTTCCCTCTAATTTATTACCATCAGATTGGACTGCTTTGTCCAATCACAATTTTCCACGACTGTCCACTCTTCATCAAACTTAGTGTAAAAATACACAAGTTTAACTGTTTCTTTGGGTCTTTGTTTCCTTACAAAGTCTTCCATGTCATATAAAACTTATGTCAAATAAATTGGTGTGCTTTCCTCTTGTTCATCTGGCTTACCCATGAACCTAAGATAGGAAGGAAAGATATTTCTTCTTCCCTACACCACAATGAGGCACTGCCCTGGGCCCTTGAAAGCACTGGGCACCAAGGAGAGGGCAGAACTGGAAGATGTGGGTGAGAGGGCAGCTCAGCAAACACAAGGGGTGAAATTGCTGGGTCTTGGAGCACATATAGGTTCAGCTTTTGGTAGATAATGTCAAATAATTTTTCAAAGCGTCGTACCAGTTCACACTGTATAACACTATAGCATATAATCAGGATATGAGAATTTTGATTGTACTCCACATCCTCACCAACACTTAATGTTGTCAGTCTTTTTAATTTTGGCCATTATGGTGGATGTATAATGGCTGTGTCACATTATGGTTTAAATTGGCATTTTCCCAAAGACTAATAAAATCTAACATCTTTACATATGCATGTTAACCATTTGAATATCTTTTTTTTTTTTGAAGTGGTTGTCCATGAATTTTGCCTATTTATCTATTGAACTGTCTCTTTCTTATTGATTAATAGGGTTTCTTTTCTACTCTGGGTAGGATACCTTTGTCAGATAGATGTATTGCCAATATCTTTTCCTACTCTCTGGCTTGATTTTTCAGTCTCTTAATGTATGCTTTTCATGAATTGACATTCTTATTTTTTTTATGTAGTTAAATTTATCAATCACTTATTTTGTGGTTACTACTTTTATGTGTGTCATGTTTAAGAAATAGTTTCTTACCTTAATGTCATAAAGGTAGAGCCCTAGTTTTCAACTAGAAGTTGAATTATTTCAGCTTTCATATTTATATTTGTAATTTTCCTGGAACTGATTTTTTTTTAACATAGTGTAAGATAGGGATCAAGTTTTTTTTAATATGGATATTTAATTAACTCAGAGCATTAGGGAAAAGACCATCTTTTAATGACTGCACTGTTGTATTCACTTTGTCATGCAAAAAATAACTTTATATGAATGGGTTTAACACTTTCTTCTGATATATTGCTTAATATTTCTATTTTACATGAATACCATGCTCTCTTAATTGCTATAGCTTTTGATGTTATAACCCTCTAATTTTGTTTTTCTTATTTAAGGAGAACTTAGCTATTATTCTTTGCATTTCCATATAAATTTTTAATCAGCCTGTCACTTTACCCCAAAACAAAAAAAAAAAGCAAAACCAAATAAGATATCTTAAATCTTGAATATTGAGATCAAGTTGGCTCTTTATAATATTGAATCTCTAATTCATGAAAATAGTCTATTCCTCCTGTATTAGACCTTCAGTAATTTCTTTCATAACATTCTCTTACAAATTTTTCATTAGATATTATTCTAGATATTTCATGTTTGGAGAAGCTAAAATAAATAGTATGGAATTTATTTTCCTTTGTTTCTAGTACATAAGAATATAATTGATTTTTGTATATTGACATTGTGTTCAGTGACCTTCCTGGATGTACTTGATGATTTTAATAGTTTTTCTATAAATTCTGTTGTTACTTTCTAAATGCACAATCATGTCATCTACAAATATTAAATACTAGTAGTACTATACCTTCCCTTTGAGACCTCATAGTTTTTGTTTCTTTTTTTCTTGCTATAAGTCTAGTACAACACTGAAGAAAAGTTATTCAGGAATCTTTTCTCATTCCTAATCTCATGGGATGGCTTATGTATTTTACCTTTATAATGATGATTGCTGTAGATTTTTTGTAGATGGTTTTTATCAGATTAAGGTAATGCCTTCTATTTTTATTTTGATAAGTAAGGATTTTATCAGAAATGTATATTAATTTTACCAAATGTTTTTGCTATATCTTTTGCAATGACCACATAATTTTTCTCCTTCATCCTTCTATTAATGTGGAAAATTATAATTGCTGTCTTTTGATTATTAAACCAACCCTGTATCTCTAGAATTAACCCAAATTGGTTGTAATTTGTACTTTTTATACATCACTGGATTTGATTTGCTAATATTTTGAGAAATTGTTTTTTATATTTACATTCATGAAATAGGTCCAGCTGTAATTTTTCTGTCTTGTGATTTCTTTGCACTATTTTGAATTATATTTGACTTTATAAAACAAGTTTCAAAATGTCTTTTGCTTTGCTATTCTCTGGAAGAATTTTATAAAATCAGTGTGATTTATTTATTAAAATTTGGAAAAATTCATTGGTGACATCATCTAGACCTGGAGTTGTCTTGAAGGAAAGGTTTTGAACAACAGATTCAATTTTAATGGATATTGAACTGTTCAGAATTGCTATTTCTCTCTGTATTCATTTTGATACACTCTGTTTTTATAAATTATGAAGTTATTAATATCTTTTTTAACATAAGGAGAATCTGGAATGATGTCCCTTTTTTTGTTCATAATGTGATAATTTATGTTCTCTCTCTCTCTCTCTCTCTCTCACACACACACACACACACACTCACACAAATACATAGTCTTCCTAGAGGTTTATAAATTTTATTAGTCTTTTCAAAAAAACCAACTTTTATTCTGTTGATTTTTCTCTATTATACATTTGTCATCTATTTCATTAAAACCTTATCCTTATTATCTTAGGGTAAATTGTGTTTTATTTTCCCAACTTCTTCATGTGAATACACAGATAATTATTTTTCTGCCATTTTTCTTTTCTATTATTTGTATTTAAGTGTATCTACTTTAAGCACACATTTTAATAGAACATATTTTATTATCATTTCATTCATTTTTGTTTTTAATTTCTAGCTTAATTCTACTATAGCCAAAGACTATGATTTCAATCTCTTACAATTTGTTGAGACTATCTTCATGGCCCAACATATAATCAATTTTGGAAAATGTTTCATGTGCACTTGAAAACAAGGCAGTTCTCCCCTTATTGTATAAATTTTATCTATATTGTAATAGTTCAAATTGTTAGACCTATTGTTCCAACATTCCATAGCCTTACTGACTTTTGATTGCTTGTTTATCATTTATTCATGCTGTTGAACTCCCCCACTATGATTACGGAATTTTAAAGACATCATTTTATTATCTTCTGACTGCTATCACTTCTTTTGAGAAGTCAGCTGTTAGTGCTACTCCGCTGAAAATAATGTCTTTTTCTTTTAATCTGGTTATTCTTAAGATGTTCTCTGTCTTTAGTTTTCAGCAGTGATAGATCATGAGACACCTAGATACACTTGTCTTACATTTATCCTATAGGGGTTTACTAAGCTTTTAGAATCTGTGGCTGGAAATTATTTTTCTGTTTAGGGAAATTCTTGGCTATCATCTCTTCAAATTTTGCTTCTGCTTCCTTCTCTCTCTCCTCTCCTTCTGGCATTCTAACAATAATCTGGGGCTCCAATTCCACGCATGTTAGTCGTTTCCCCCACGCCCTGGGAACTATAAGCAGAAAGGCCCACGGGCTCCAGCTGCCCTACTGATGCACATGCAGCCCACCTTACCTGCTCCTTGAGAAGCTCTTCCATAACACTTCTATCTGCTTCACCCAACTCCAGCCCTCTCTGCTTCTCCTTAAACACATACTGAGATGCTTCTTGGTGTCAATGACAGGGAGTATTCTCTCTCCTGCCCTTACAACCCTGCCCTTACAAGTCTTTGAACTTGAGCCCAAAAGGGCTCCCTGAGTAGCCAGGGAGGACCTTGGGTCAAAGCTTGGCTTTTGTCAGCTTTGGGCTATCTAAGAGCATGCCAGGAAAAAGCAATAGAATTAGCAGGGAGAGCAGAATAATGCAGTTCTGGAAGTTAATAGCTGCACTTTTTTCTCCATGGGAAAATAAGACAGCCATAATCCCTTCTGATCCAGAGGAGGGTTTCATCTGGGCCATCATTTAAACGATGCCAAAAATTGCTTCATTTTTAAAAAATTTGTCTCAACCACCCCCTTCCCCAAACAAAAGAAAAAGAAAGAAAAAAGTAAATCTCCCGTACTTTGTTTATAGTTCCTTATGTTCTCCTTGTAACAACCTTATGAGATAGATTTGTTACCTCCGTTCAGAGTGGGGAAAACAGGCCCCTGTAAGTGGGGCAGTATTTGGGACAGGCAGGGGGTTTGAACTCAGGGTTGCCTGTCTCTTTTCCAGTCTGGGCACTGTTCGTGGTACAAAAATTCTGCCTCCCTTTGTTCTCCCCTTTCCTTGCTACTCTGTTTTTTCTTCCGGAACACATTTGGTAGACTAATGAAAATCGGGCGACCCAGAAGCAGCATCGCAGCGCCGCAAGCTCCCCGCATAGATCTGACTGGGGTTTTAAAAACACATCCGTGGAGGGGGCGCACAAAGAGCTCCAGCGTGGCGCCCTCGGTAATCAAGTTTTGACGTTTCTGCTTGAATTTGTGACAGCTGTGTTGCTGCGGCTTCTCGCGCAATTCTCTCGCTTTCCCGTCCTCCGCGATTCAATGAGATTTCTGTGTCCATGATCTTCGGGGGCTGTTCTTTTTCTCATGCAACAGCGAACCTTCAGGGAGGGCAAGAGCTAAGACACTTGTTTAATAAAAACGGAGACACTTAAGCAAGAGAGAGGCGAGAAGAGAGGAGAAAGGGTCACAGATGCCCTTCAGAAAGCAAGCTTTTGGCCCAGGAGCTGGCTTTTGTGTGGGCTCACGTGCATTTTGTTGGCTGCGCAGATTTGACAGGGGTGTGCCGAGAAGGGTCCTCAGGTGGGAGGCGGAGGTGGGGGCTGTCTCTGGCAGAGCTTGTAGCTGCTGCAGAGTGTGCTGATTGACACATGATCCCGGGCAGGCCGTCACCCGTGGGCGCATCATCCTGCCACTCAGCCTTAAGAGACGCTCTGTGCTTATTCGCCCGGAAGGCTCTGCTCAGGCTGGCCTCTGCCTCATCGGGCAGGCCGCTGCGGCCATCAGCCGTCATCATTCCGGAGGCCTGTCACACGGCCCGACGCCCACCACAGTTCCCAGGAACTTGAGAGGCGTGAAGTTGCTTCTTAGCATTCCCAGGCCCCACGGAGGAGCCCACCCCTCTTCTTGGCTCCTTCCCGGTCCTCCCCTCTGGCCAGCTGCCCACCCAAACCCATGAGCCCCCCCATGACAACACAGAAAGTCCCCGTGGGAGGCCCCCAGCAGCCAGGGACTCTGTTTTCCACCATTCCCTCCCAAGTCAGGTGTGAGGTTTGGGGCTGCGGGCTGGGGCTGCTAATCAGTTAGGCAACACTGATTGCATCTTAATAACAAATGCAAAGCACAGGAGAGCAGCAATTTGCAGCAAGGAGAAAAATCAGCAGGTCCCTGGGGGTTGACAGGAAGTAAACACTCTCCAGGCTCAAATTTGGAGGAGGAAAGATGGTTTGTGAGAGTACCCTGGCAAGGCTGAGGCTGCTGGTGCTTCTGGTCCTTGGGGGAAGAGAGTGGAAGAAGAGTCCTAGGCTGGGCTGAGAGGGGGGGAAGGCTGGGGCCAGAGCCAGGACAGCTCCCATCCCCTGCCTCCCTGCTGGGGACTCTAGTGTGAGACTGTCACACTCTCTCCTTATCCCACACCAGAAACAAACAGAAAAGACCCCTACTAACAAAATCTGGCCAAACAAGTATACTCAACGGCAAGTATCCCTGGTTGAGGGGTGACCAGGGAAAGGCTCACTTCCCCCACCTCCCAGCCATTGTCACTGTCCACACGGAGTCAGAGGGGAGCTGAGACTTCAGTCATAAAATATCTCTGCCCTGCCAGGAGGTTCCTTTCTCTTATAACCTCCTTGGAATGGAGAGGAGCAGCTATCCCCAGCAGAAGGTGAATCGTTTTTCACAACGTCAATTTTTCTTCCTCTTTGGGAATGTTCCCCACACTGAGCACACATATTTTTCTTACATGTAATTCGATTTGGATGGTTTCTTGACCTGCATCCAAATCGAGCCGTGGGTAATTATTACTGTCACTATTGTTATTAATACTGATATTTATCATAATCTCACAAATGCCGGGGACAGCCCTTAATCTTGCTGTTTTATTTGGTTGAGAGGAAAATGTGAGGCCCTGGCCTCCCTCCCAGCTGATCCTCTTGTACTCGCTTTTACCAAATTCCTTCTGTGTGAATAATTAGCCCGGTTTCCAGGGATCTCAAGGCAGCTATAACTCTGAATTGCACTCAGAGGATAGAGCCAAGGCTAGTAGGTAAGAGAGACAAGAAGTCAGATTTATTTTATTAAAATCTAATTGTTAAGGCTTCTAATCAGATGCCTTGTGAAGTAATGAGCTCCCTGTCACCAGAAATATTCAAGTAGATGTCAAAAGATCATCCATCAGTTATGCTGTTGAGGAAAGTAATGAATGAGGACCGTGGTTCTCAAACTTTACCTCTATCAGAATCACCTGGAAAGCTTATTCCAAGATTTTTGGGTCCCATACCCAGAACTAAGGGGAAGGTCAGAGATCATCTGAAGCTTTCCTCCTAGTCTAAGATTTTATGATGACATGAAATAAGAATTATGTAAAAAGTCACCAAGAGTGATTAGCCCAGGTCAAAGAGACAAGATGTGGCAGTTCTCTCAAGAACTTCATATGAGTGTTTAACAAAAGGACAACTTTAGCCTTCGCCTTTCAGCCCCGTCCTGTCTCCATAGATTGATTCCACAAATGCTTCTAAGTCCTGTTTTTCTTTCCCACTGCCACGTGTCGCTGGAAACTCTCCACTGCCTCATTTAGTTCAGGTGGGAAACCACATTTATTCAGAAAGATAAACCCCTGGTTTTTACTCTCCCTGTAATAACTGGACACCTTCTGGCTTTAATGACTTAAAACAAAAATAAAACAGTAAAAATCTGCCTCTCTGCTATGTGATGAACACTCCGTGGTAACACCACCTTATCTGGTGATCTCTGTTACTCTGCTTCATTCTCGAGCTGTGAAATCACCTGAAACAATGTTTCATGTAAACCACATATGAATCCCAGGGCAAGTGTGAAGGGGAATGAGCAGAAGAGATAACGCCTGTGAAACAGGATCTTGCCTGTGGGCTTCAAGGCTGCAGAGCATTTTCCATGTAGGAGAGAACACAGCACTAATTCCATCTTATTGATAAGGAAGGTGACACTTGGAGTTTCTAAATTGTCCAAAGGTCACAGCAAACACTGTAGAAGAAAAATGTAGGTTTTCTCACTCTTGGAGTGATATTTTCATCTGCCTCCACCAGGCTGCCCTTGGAAACCAAGCCAGCGAGCAAGGGCAGGTAGGACAGGGAAGGTGCCCAGTGAAATCTGCAGGGACAGGTAGGACTAGAGAACCTTCAGCTGCCAGCCCTTCCCCCACCCCCATTCTGCCCAGTCTGTCTGGCAAACTTCCTTACCCATCTACCCATCTATTCATCCCTCCATCCGTCTGTAGCCGCCCACCCATCTCACTCTACAGATGAATAAATAGGCCCAGAGAGGAAAAGTGCTTGCTCAAGACCACACAGCTTGTTAATGGCAGAATCAGGACTAGAACTAACCAGAACTCAAGCCTTCTGACTCCCAGTACACACTACATACTAGACTTCCTTTTATGAAAATGGCTTGAATATTTGGGTAAATTTGCCAACTTACTTTTCCTTGTGTTTTCTGTTACTCCATATCTTTTCCCTTTATTCTAGCTTTTTTATAAGCTTGATATTTTATGCTTATTGCCTGAGTGAAGGAAGGAAATACAAGAACAAAGTCATGCCTAGGGTGAGCGGGTACCAGGCAAACATTTCTGCAGGGCGTGGGGAACTGCCTATATCAATGGCCTGAGTCATCCCACATCGGCATGTCAGCATCACCAGATGGTGGTTGGATCTCATAAAGTTATGAGAAAGAAATACCGCTGTCTGGTGTGAGAGGGATCTGCTTACAAGCCACCCCTTCTAGAATCAGAGCTCAGCACTGGGACACTGGATGCTCCTAAAGGTGCCAGATCTGGTGTATATACCCCCCAGGAGGCATCTGGTAGACCCCCACATGGAGCAGAGAGGCAGAGAATGAAAAATGAGGCAGGGCCCCCGTATGTTTCAAGCACCAGAGGAGGACTTACTGAGGCTCAAAGACACTTCAAAGTGCAGAGTCTCCTGAGGTGTGAGGCTAGGGCAGGGGTGCTGTTTATCTAGGTCTAAGGGCAATACCAGAGCATAGAGGGGGGCAAATGTCACCACAATCTTGGGGACTCAGGGCATAAAAAATATATGATGATATAAATGTAAGGTTTCCCCACCCCATCACAAGACAAAGATTCTCTGGGCTCAGGGAGTGAGGGAGACGGGGGTTGGACGGGAGGGAAGAAAGGCTGAGATGCTCCTGGGTCCCAAGTTCTGTCCAGGCACGTAGGAAGGAGAAGGAGTGACACAAACCACGAGTACTGAGAGGTTTGTCCTCCTGGATGCGGGGCAGCCATAAGGGGCAGCCATTTCTACCCCTCCCTCCTCATGTGTTCGCCACGCTTGGCGAGGTGGGGAGCAGAGGGGACGAGTGTGTGAGGTTGTCTGGGGGGCTTGAGGCAGCGTTTCAGAAGCCCTCCCTCAGGGGAGGGTAAGTGATATGTTTTCTGTGCCCCCAAGACTGGTTTAGGCTGGGGTGGAGGAGAGAGAGAGAGAGAGAGAGAGAGAGAGAGAGAGAGAGAGAGAAAGAGAGAGAGAGAGAGAGAGCAAGAGAGCAAGAGAGCCCTAAGAGTAGTCAGGAACAAAGGAGCCCCAGCACAGAGCTGGGTGAGGAGGAAGGATGTCTGAGCAGAGGCCAGGATAGAGCCACGACAACACGTTCCCAGGTGAGATGACACCCCTTCTGCCCCTGCATTTCGATACTGTCTGCCTCCTGGGGTGCAGACAGACCCTGGAAGAAACAGAGCAGGACGCTGATTTGGCTCAGTTTTTACTATTTGGCTGAAGAGAGGCTCAAAAATAGAAGTTAAATTGTTACCAAAAAAAAAAAGAAATTGAAGAAACTACACTCCTTGCACACCCCAAAAATCCTCATTCCTACTACAAGAGGCTCCAGTGAAAAGTAACAACTAAAATCCTGGCAAGTGTGGACAGGTAAGAGTCCTGTTTTGTCCCCAGGGAGCTGTTTTGTCCTTGAGATGCTGGCGACCGTGGGACAGAAGACAACGGGCGCTGGGAATTCTCCGGTGTTCCGTCTGTACCGGATGCTCGGTCTTGGTCTCTGGCATCTCCCCGAGACCTGTGATGTTGAAGAGGCCACAGAAAAGGGGCAAACTCTTGACATTGTCACAAGCTCTCCATCCTTTGCCCCCACCCTCACCCAGCCTCTCACAAAAGGATGAGGAGGGCACGTAAAAATGGTTCCAAGGTAGACGAGGTCAGTGGCTTTGCTCCAGCCTTAACAAGGTGTGAACAGGGAGCCAATGCCCAGGCCCCCGGCCCCTGACCTCTGCCAACAGGAGTCCTTCTCCCAGTCCGTGCACAGGCAGATTTAAAGGAAGCCACCAGCGAGAGGAAGGGACCCGCTCCCGCAGCACCTGCTGAAGTCACTTCATAACCCAGCATAAATCACGTCACTTCTGTTGTTTTCAACAGCCGGGACATTCTTGTTTTCTCACAAAGAAGCCTCAGTCACCTGAGGACACTTCTTGCAGTGATCCAGCTGGCTCTTGTCTCCATGTCACCTGATTCTCTGTGTCCCCTTCAGGAGTGATGGTCATCTTTTCCACAGTAACAAACACACTGTAACTGAACCAGTTAGGACGATTAAAAAAAAAAAGAAATCCTTGTAATCTGCAAAATAATTCCTTGGTCCTTTGTTGTGATAGCAATCCTTTGCAACTAATAGCTCAACGGGGCTTACCCTGGGCTTATTGAAGAGAAATAAATGTTTTTTAAAGAAATAAAATTGGAATGAGCCAGTCATAGATAAATATTCATCTGCATGTACAAAGTGTGACTCCAAAGTAAGGTTTTGGGAAGAGCACTGCAATACAAGAATAATTAAGTCGGATCACCAGTCCGTTGTATATGTATATGCACATGTAAATGTATCCGAGGGCTGTCTGGAAAGTATCCAGACATTGTCATATAACGAGAATGGTTACATGGCTGGATACTTTCCGACAGCCTTTGTATGCATATGGTACGTGTGTATGTATGTGTATGTGGTGGATGGAGAGCCGTAACAAGTCACATCTCAACTCATCTAAAATCACTTATTGAGCTGTTATTGAAACTGCCCCTAAGTACAGTGGGAGATATATTAAAATATATATATAAGCTGTTTCACCCTCACAGAGATAACAATCTAATTTTGGACTGAAGATTTTATGTAGCAGCAACAGTTGGAGAACAATACAGAAAATTATTATAATTAATAAATACAATAAGAACAATAGCTGCCATGTATTAAGTGCTTACTAAGTGCCAGGCCCGTGGGTAAGCATTTTACATTTGTTATCTCATTAAATCTTTAGGAAAACAGACAAGTATTCTTATTAGATTGATTTTACAGAACCAGAGATTGAGAGGTTTGCACTGGACCAAGGTCGTGTGGTCAGTATGGCAGGACTTGAACTCAGACCTGCTGGATTTCAGGCTACTTAAGCACTTCCCAGTCTCACATGCATGTCAATGACAGGAACTGGGAGGAAGCTCTGTGATCAGAGAAGACACAGTGCTGAGCCTCAGAGCAGTTAAAGAAGGCCATCGGCGAATTGTGCAACTCATTGCATTGTACCAGGGATGCCCTGACCTCAGCTGGGACCAAGTGATGAACAAACGCTGGCAGCTGGGCTCTGGTCTTGGCGATGTAGGGGAGTAGTGAGTTCTGGGCAACCTGAGTTCTACCCTCACATCTGTCTGGCGGAGGCCTAGAAAGGTAAGTGACTTTGTAATGTTACGCAGCTCCCTGAGCTGTGAAAGGTGGTAATTCAATGAGATGTTGTCCAAATCTTGTCTTGGGGACAGGGGTCAGAGGAGGACACGGTATAGCTCAGGATACAACTCGGGCCATCCTGGAAGCTTGTAGGAACCTCTGTGATTGGCTATATTTGAGCACCTTGAGTATCAGATTGGCACAGACTCGACACCCGACACCAAGTTGAGATGGGCACATTCCACCTGCTCTGTCTGTGAATGGATGGCTTTTCCACCTGAGAACTTAAGCTATCTTGAAGTAACCCAGATCTCAATGATATGCAAAATGAATGAAAATGTTGCATCTCACCTGTGCAAAACTGGAATCTGAGAACCCTTTTCCCTTTAGGGAGGTACAGGTGAGACTGGGAGCTAAAGTTGAGAGTGGAAGGTGAAAATAATCGTGTGGAAAAGTGAGATATATGAATCTAGGGGCCAAAATCACAGACCAACTCATTTATGCAGCAGGAAATACGTCTAAGGGAGTGTTTGGAGGAACTTTTGGATAGATTTCTAAATAAAATTCCAAAATACTCTTATAGAGTGTTACATATCTAAGGAGAATCCTCATTTTATTCTTAATATCATTAACAGACACTACGCTAACCGTCTGCGTGCATCTTGTCATCAGTGTCCTGATAACTTGTCATCAGTGTCCTGATAACTCAGGGCCTTGTGTCCCTCATTTGCAGGTGAGGAACTGATGTCATAAGAAGCTCAGTAATTTTCCCAGTGTCAAGTGGCTGGGAAATACTGGAGCCAGGATTCGAACCCACATCTGCCTGAACCCAGAGCTTCGCTATTGACTGGATATGTCATTTGCTTTGATGGCAGTGTCATTACCAAGTCACTTTGCTCCCTCTGTGCATAAGGAAATGAGTCAATAATGAAAGGAGAATGGTTTTACGTTGTCCTTAGAGTTTGTTCTTAAGAGTGTCTTTTTCAAGCCAAAAGACCATCACTAGCAACAGCAACAGAAATACAATATAAAGGATTTAAGCAAGCGTTAGAAAGTAGGTGTTTAGAATCCATTACTATTCTTTTTTGTTTAAGGTACATTTTATATATAGTGAAACGTACAGATCCTAAATATGTAATTCAATGAGTTTTGGCAAAACTGTACTATACACCTCTGTAAACACCATCCAATCAACATTGCCATCACTCCAGAAATTTCCCTTTTCCCCTTTTTAGTCAATTTCTACCCTACAGGCAACCATTATTCTATCACCGTGGAGGAGTTTGCCCATTATAGAACATCATATAATTGGAATCATATAGTGTGTACTCTTGTGTCTCACTTCTTAGGCCCAGTGTATGTTTGAAATCCATCTATGTTGTTGCAGATATCTGTTGTTCCTTCTTTTTATTACTGAGTAGTATTCCAACATATGAATATATCACAATTTGTTACATTCTACTGTTGATGGACATTTGGGTTGTATCCAATTGGGTGCTATTATGAATAAAGATAACATCAATAAAGTACATATAATTCTTTTTATGCTTATGTGCTTTGATTTTTCTTGAGTTAATAGCTAGCAGTGGAATGCAGAGTCATGGGGGAGGCATATTTTTAACTCAAATACTTAAACTCTGCCAAAGAGTTTTCCCAGAGTGATTTTATAACAATGAGAGTTCTAGCTGTTTCACATCCTTGCCCACATTCGATGTTGTCATTTCTTAATTTTAGCCCTTCTGGTAAAATAGTATCTCTTCGTGATTTCACTTTGCATTTTTTTCTGCATATGACTGTCCAATTGTTCTAGTACCTTTTTTTGAAAAAAACTCTCTCTTCTTTTTCCATTGAATTTGCTTGGAACTTTTGTTAAAAAAGTCAATTGATCATATACGTTTGGGTCTTTTTCTGAGGTCTTCACTCTATTCCATTGATCTATTTGTCTATCATAATGCTAATGTCTTAATCACTATAGCTTTACAATAAATCCTAAAGTCAGTATGTCTTTCAACTTTGTTCTTTTTCAAAGTTGTTTTGACTATTTTAGATCCTTTGTGTTTACATATGAGTTTTTGAACCAGTTTGTCAATTTCTACAAAAAAAATCTTTTGGGATTTTGATTAGGAATGCACTGAATCAGTTCTATTTTGGAGAACTGACATCTTAACAATATTGAGTCTTGGATCAAGCAAGAAAGTCTGTAATAGTCTATAAATATAGTATATCCCTCCATTAATTTGTCTTCTTAAATTTCTCTTAGCATTATTTTGTAATTTTGCTGAATTTATTCTTAAGTAGTTTATATGTTGATGCTATTATCTATTCTAATTTCAGTTTTTGAATTGTTTGCTATTAGTATATGAAAATAAAATTTATTTTTATTTATTGACCTGTATTCTGCAAATTTGATAAATTCATTTGTTATTTCTAGTAGTTATTTTGTAGGTTCCTTAGGATTTTCTGTGTATACAATCATGTCATTTGTAACTAAAGGCAGTTTTATTTCTTCTTTTGCAATTTTGATTCCCTTTGTTTTGTTTTTTTCCTTGCCTTAGAATAGTGGCCAGGACCTTTAATACAAGATTGAACTAACGTGACTAAAGCAGATGTTTTTGTCCTGTTTCTTATCTTAGATGGAATGCATTCAATAGTGCTTCATTAACTACGATATTAGGTATAGGTTTTTGCTTTGCATTTTTTCAGATTTGAGAAGTTCTCTTCTAATCTTATTTTGCTAAGAGTTTTTATCTTTAAATGGTGTTGAATTTTTTGTCAGATGCTTTTTTATCATTCATTAGCTATTTTTATTTGTGTTTCAACCTAGGTTCCAAATCTCTCTG
Source organism: Lepilemur ruficaudatus (assembly GCA_963574885.1). Taxonomy (NCBI): domain Eukaryota; kingdom Metazoa; phylum Chordata; class Mammalia; order Primates; family Lepilemuridae; genus Lepilemur; species Lepilemur ruficaudatus. Next base: position 2,355 of record CAUYRT010043548.1, on the reverse strand, counting down.
CCAGCCGTCTTGTGTGCTCTCATACGTGTGGTCTTCTAGGCAACTTTTCTGACTCCAGCACAGCAAGAAGCTGAATTATATGACATGACTGAAACCTGGTGTTTCCTGACAGCTGTACTTCTGTGTGGTAGCTACTGTCATCACTCTAATACTCTTCATTATGGGAGTGTTCACAATTTTGAGCCAAATCATTTTAGAATCACATATTTAACTATTAGAAATAGTTAACTGCAGAGGTCCTGCACCTACCACATTTCTTGACACAAATGGAGCCAAAAGTCTCAGAACTTGGCTTGTTGATCAGAATCAATTCACAATCTGAACAAAAAAACCCACAGAAGTATTATGGGTTCTCCCACTGTATCAAACCCCATGCAGCCAAGAAAAACTGGGAAGGAAATGAAGCTCTGAGATGTGTCAGGGGACAGCCAAGTACCGTGTTATCTGTGGGTCAACCTGACCAAAACACATGCATCAGTGGGCAGTTTGGAAAGAAAGCTACATCCCTGCCAAGCTAGATATGTCTGGGAAAAATAGCTACTTCATTCCCAAGGATTGCCAGAATCTTCTTACACTATTCCCTTAAAAATTGTCATTCAATCTCAAAAAGCGATATGTATCATGTCATTAGACATGACAATTTAATGTTTGAAGCCAAGCCCAATTTAGATTAAGAGTTAGTTTTCTTTTCTCCCTGTGGCTTCATACTTTATACATATCTGTCTTCTCATTTTTTTTTATTTCCAACCTTTTCTGTCAACCAAACATACCAAGTATCTAGAAAGCAACTTTTGTTGATCACTACAACAGAACATATACTCAAAGTAGGTTTGTCCTTCACAGTCAATTTGGGAACATTCTTATCATAGGACATTCCCAAATCTCAAAATATTCTAGAACAAACATTCCTTTGAGATTATCTTCAAGGCCAAGACAGCCATGAAAACCAGCCTTAGTATTAGAGGCCTGAATTTTGTGTCCCGTCAGAAAATCCCACAAAACTAAAAGGATCTGGGGTCAAAGAAGTTTAGGAAATGTGGCATATTATAACATCCTCCTGGAATTCACAAGATGCATTTGCGTATTAAAAGATCTTGGATATATATACCTTAACCTAGTGTTGCCCTCCAATTTTTTGACCTTAGAAAGTATTGTTATGGTTTGGTTTGGTTTGGTTGAATAACACCTTTTAACTCTCATTCCACAGAACACACTTTGATACTCTTTACACTGCACCTTATAAATCCATCTGTACCTGACATATGCTCCACTCTGCATCCTGCAAAAGGGAAATGAGCATCTCTCAGGGCAACATTCAATGTCTGATAATTACGATTATCTGTTAGGATGCTTCTATCTGACCTTGCCTGCTTGGTTGCTTGGATGCAGGGTATCATTTGCAAAAGAATCATATTTAGGTTTCTGACTCGGTTTGATAGTTGAAGGAAGTTGAGGGTAGAGAGAGGGTGAATGTTTTGCAGTGGAAAGTATAGATGGAGTGAGAATGGAGGTGGAGGGAGGATAAGGGGAAAAGGGTGGAGAGACATAGGAGAACACTGGCTGTCGTGAAGGTAGGCTCCTTGCAGAAACTGGGCAGCCTCCGCGTGTGTGGTTCACTCCTAAGAGATTTACAATGCGGCCAACCACCTGTATGAAGAGAATTAATGTTGCTTAATCCTCACCGTAGTCTGTTAGAATCATTCCTGCTATCACGGGCAATGAAGTCCTATTTCTTTCTTTGCCGCTCCTGCCATCTTTTCTTTGAGGGGCGGGGCAGGGCAGGGGAGAAGTCTTGGTTTGGTTTAGTTGAGTTTTTATTATTATTATTGTTGTTGTTATTTTGAATCAGGGTCTTGTTCTGTCACCCAGGCTAGAGTGCAGTGGCATCATCGTAGCTCACTACAACCTCAAATTCCTGGGCTCAAGCAATCCTCCTGCCTCAGCCTCCCAAATAGCTGGAACTACAGATACACTCCACAAAAGCTCACCTAACTTTTTCTGTTTTTTGTAGAGACAGCATCTAACTCTTGCTCAGGCTGGTCCCAAACTCCTGAGCTCAAGCAATCCTCCTGCCTCGGCCTCCCAGAGTGCTAGGATTACAGACGTGAGTCAACATGCCTGGCCTGAATTTTTATTATTAAGACAACCTATTTTCTTCAATAGAAAACATCTTAATTCCATTTTAGTATGTTGAGTTTCTTTTCTGTATCTCAGAGCATGATTCCTTAGTTGACGGTCTAGCTAGTGCTGTCCCATAGAACATCAACAATGATGGAAATGTTCTATATCTGAACTGCCCAATTTGGTGCCCACCAGCCACACTGGCTATTGAGCACTTGAAAGGTGGCCTGTGTG
>CAUYRT010043546.1:0-20581 GCA_963574885.1 Lepilemur ruficaudatus | reverse complement strand
GATACACAAAAAATAAAAAGCAAGAAATTAAAACTTGCTACCAGAGAAAATCACTTTTAACAAAGGAAGGAAGGAAGGAAGGAAGGAAGGAAGGAAGGAAGGAAGGAAGGAAGGAAGGAAGGAAGGGAGGGAGGGAGGGAGAGAGGAACACTGTGGTGAAGAGAGACCCCATGATAATGCCATGCTAAATGTCAGGTCTCACAATAGGCATTTATAATTACGATTATTTTAGATAGAGTGGTAGGGAGAATAGCAGGTAAGTAGAAGGGTTCTCTGTTCCTTTTTAAACATGCCGTATAGGTTTCTGTAAACTCATTCTACTTCTGCCACTGACTTTATCTGGATCCTCTCGATCAGTGGTCCCCAGGGACTGGTTTCATGGAAGTTAGTTTTTCCTCTGACTGTGGAGAGGGTGTTGGGGGGTGGGGGTATGCGGGGCTCAGGTGGTGATGGGAGCAATGGGGAGCAGAGCTGCTGTAAATACAGATGCAGCTTTGTTCTCTCGCGCACTCAGGCAGTGATGTGTGGCCTTGTTCCCAACAGGCTAAGGACTGGTACCTGGCCGTGGTCTGGGGGTTGGGGATCACAGCTTTAGATGAAATAGTTTTGACTTCCGAGACTTATACAGCCATACATCGTCATTAATTTGATTAAAGCAAACCATTTGCGTTTTCTTGTATGGAAAGGGTTGCACAAATAAATTCTGGCATCTATATACCTTAATCATACAAAACCTACTGAAATAGATTAGAAAAAATATGCAATGTAGAAAAGGACTGAGAAATTATTGAGTACCTATTACATTTCAGACACTATATTTAACACTTTCTAATTTATACTCTCATTTAAATCCTCACAGAAATTATCTAACCAAGAAGAAGATGATTTTAGCAAGTCAAATCACTCATATAAATATTAAGCACTTAGCATAAGGCCTACCCCCAAAATGCGCAATAAATTCCATTGTTATGAATATATCTTTGCCCAGACTCATACTACTAGTGTTAGATGAAGGCTTAATACAAATTTGGTCCTAGTAGATTACAAAACTTTTTTTTTATTCCAATATTCCACGATGCAATTGTTTCATGAAATATGCACCTCATTAGCAATTATTTCCTCTTCTTTTAGCATTCTACTCACCAAGTAGATTCACAATGACTACATCCCAAAGTCAGAGTAAAATGTCTGAACAATAGCTCTCCAGTGTTAGTGTGACAAGGCCTGCAAATACTGCCAATTTGAATTAAAATGTGCTGAGACCAGTAGTTTCTTGGTAGTAATAGGATTCAGTGCTCTTTAAAGGGATGTACTTCTTCTTCCTGCATTTTTAGTTATCTGAGACTCCCTATAAATTCCAAGTGAATATATGACATCCCCAAGTAGTATTTAACCTACTAAAGTATTTCTACTATTTAGCCAAAACCTTAGGAGGGGTTAGCAGTTTATGTGAGGTAGTTTTAGGTCATTGTTCTGTTGAAGTGGCTTTGATGGAAATACCTAAAGCCTCTGCTTCATTAACATTCTAGGGCTCATCATTTATACAATATTTTTCTTCACAAACAAAATAGTAATAATAATACCAAAAAACCCATCCTGGCTTTTCTGTTTGTCAAATCTCTAGGATGCTAAGTTGTACCATCATTTAGGAGGACAACTAGATATAAAAGCCCATGATGATGAGAGTTTAAACAGAGAAAGTAGTAGGATCCCTGCTCTCAAACAGACTGCAATTTATTGGGAAAGCAATCCAAGCAACCTATTACCAATCCATGTGCAAATTTCATAGACACAGTCATCATTGTCATAATTCAGATGTTGGAAATGTTGGGCTCTTGGGGATTGCAATATCCTGTGCATTATATTCACGAGGCGGGACCAGGCACTTTGGTTTCTCTAAGAAGAGGTACACCTATATGCTTGAACAAGGCAACCATGACCAAAGGGGAACAAAGACTCTAGATGAGTCTGAAATAAAACTTTTCTAAAAGTTTATCAATTTTGTGTGCTTGTCTTTCAGAGTTGGCAGGGAGCCAAATGAAATGTCTTTCCCTCCTCTATGTTTCACTGACCTTGAGTTACAGCTAAGTCTTTGGCAGACTCTAATAAATCTGCACAGCCTCAAGAGGTGGCGATGTTGAGCACAAAGAGATGAGGCAATACAAGCAAATGTGGCTTGGTTCACATTCACTGCTCCACTGATGCATTTGTAGAGCAAGCAACAGCCTGTCTCTGGGACCAGCTAGAAGCAGTAGTTCTAGATATTTCAGAACTAAAGAACAATCGCTTTCAGAACTCAAGTGATTGGAAACCCACCTGGAAGCTGGGGCCAAAGAAGCATATTATATTGAGGTGTAGAGGGACAACCTAGCGACAAAGATCCACTCCTACCACCCTCCCATAGTCTGACATATGAGTGGCATTTCCCAAAATACGGTCACTAGAATTCCCATGTCACGATAATCTGAAGATTTGTCAAATCAGAATCTCTCGTGGTGGCTCTAGAAACATACACTCAAAATGAAGTCCCAAATTGAATATCATGCACACTAAGATTTGAGAAATATCAAGTTAGGGGACAGTGACCCTTGAAGCAGCGAAAAGGGGCTGCTGTTGGCAGTGTTGCTTTCATGTGTGTAGGTGGGATGATGTGCAGGACTTTGCTGGTCACATTTTCATGTGATCAACATGGTGGTGTTGTTTGGTTTTGAGCTGCAATTTTTTATTTTTCAAATTGTCATCATGCTTTTTCACTCCCCAGCTTTAAGTTTGACCAAAGGAGATCATCTTTAATTTTAGTACTCCAGTTTAATCTGTAGACATTTCTGTTTTTCAGAAGCGTGTATATAATTTTTAAAATCATGGCTGGGGCCAGGCATGGTGGTTCATGCCTGTAATCCCAGCATTTTAGGAGGCCAAGGCAGGAGCATCACTTGAGGCCAGGAGTTTGAGGTTGCAGTGAGCTATGATGGTGCCACTGTACTCTAGCCTAGTCAACAGAGTGAGACCCTGTCCCCCCTTCCCCAACGTAGCATCTCTTAATCACATCTTTAGCCTATACTTACAGGATTGCATTTTTAATTTTTTTTCTCATACTCAAAAATGTATGTGCATGTGTGGGCTGTCTTTCAACCTTCTACTCACTTAATTGAGTTGTTTATTAATGAGCATGGCCCCAGGAATGGTTGAATGGTTATAATCTGGTACTTTATTGATCCTGTCCTGCCATTTGATGTCAAATGGGATTTAGAAATAATGCTGCTCAGGGAGCTAGAAGTGATATCTGTGACCACACTGAGTCAGATGACAATCTTCCTACAGCAATGCTAGTGTCATGCTTGATCTTCCATTCCTGACTTCGCAGATTCATAGAATTTTAGAACTTCAAGGGGACCTAATAGTCCATGTGGCATACAGAAATACTGTCACCTGATTAGTTAGAGTTAGAAGCCAAAACATGGAACTCCTGGTCCCAGACCCTCTTTACTGTGCAGGTTATTAATTTGATTTCAGGTTTCTTCACCAATCAAGGCATTTAAGGACAAGGTAGCATACGTAGCAGATTTTATTACAGAAATTGGATCAAAATGCCTGGTAATATATTGAGCTAACAATATGAATTTCCAAGTATAGGATCATGTGAAACCTTAATCTTCTATAACATTTGTCAAAACAAAATGTTGCAATAATTCTTACAAAGAAGTTAGTAATTGCATTTTTATCTGGAGAGTGCAGTTGTGGATTTTCTCATTCCTAGATCAGTTTTGTAATGAATGGAGACTCTTCATGAAAAAGTCTTACTGGAGTAGTAGAGAGAATCTGCACATGTTAAATAATGTCTCCCAGAGGTCCAATCTCAGAGTGAGGTTTATCTCACTATGTGATCCTGTTTTATTCCACTGATGATGAGAATTGGGTTCAGACAATAAAACATTAACTCATTTTAACAGGCATCGAGTACCTACTATGTGTGAAATGTGGTACCAAACATTGTGGTGGATTCAGTGATTTAAAAAAAAGACATTATCTTTGGAGGAAACTAGCCTCTCCATAATTAACAGAACTTTTGGTTCTAACTGCTTAAAATTCAATGAACAAAAGTACCAACACTTTACTCCCTAAACAAATCTTAAGCCCCCTTTACAGATTGTCAATGTTAGTATATCACTTGCTCTGTGGAACAAAGACTGTTCCTCTACTTTGAAAAAAAGCAAAAACATAATTTTGGTCTCTTTGCAAATGTTTATTACTCGTTTTTATTTTCTTTTTCAAAAATGTTTTTAAGTTTGTCTACTTTACAAGGCTCTTCCTTCCTTGTGGATCATGAAAAAACATTCTTGTTGGGGTGGAATCTTTAGTTATACTCAAGTGTAAAAGGAATCTATAAAACTGAGCCAAAGTAACTGTTCCACTTCTGGCAGGTTTCCCTCCTTTTCTCCATTTAACCTTGAACACTATGATTTTTTTATTCTATAACAATCCTTAATGCTTTCACCAGAGAAGTTTATAATCTATTTTCAGAAAAATACATGCTCAGATATGTATGTGTCTATGTGTATAAATACATATATTTACAAATCTGACCAAAGACACAGTATGTTAAATATAATAGAAAGATAATGTTATGGATATAAGGAAAAAATATTGCTTACTGGGGAGAAGATGAATAATCTAGACTTTTAAGGTAATTTTTGTAAACCATTATTAGTTTCAAACTGTGAGAATTTAGTACTATTGATGGTGTTGATAAGGACCGGATCCAGCAAAGGCTGTGAATTATTTCACTTACTGGTTCTCTCTCTACCTCGGGGACCCGCTTCTTTCATGTTGCTGCTTCTTGTCACTTGCACAACCTTTCCTTGTGCATATATTTTATGTCAGTCATTGCACTGAGTATTAGACAAGAAACTGATGGTGAGAGTGTGATGGTAAGTAAGGGCTTGGATAGAGGAACCCACAAGGTGATGTGGGAACACGTTTAGAGGCATCTAAAGAGAATCAGCTACTTAGGACTAGGTGGCAACAAAAGAAGTTCATAACTTTCTTTGTGCCATGGGCTTCTTTGGCAATCTGCTGATGCCCATAGGCCTCTTCTTAGAATAATATATCTAGATGCGTATAATAAAATATATGGGATTTCAAGGGAATCAAGAATAATAAAATACAGTTGTCAAATTTTTTTTTTCTTTTTTGAGACAGAATCTCACTCTGTTGTCCAGGCTAGAGTGCTGTGGCATCAGCCTAGCTCACAGCAACCTCAAACTCCTGGGCTCAAGTGATCCTCCTGCCTCAGCCTCCCGAGCAGCTGGGACTATAGCATGTGCCATCACTCCAGACTAATCTTTTCTATTTTTAGTAGAGAAGTGTTCTTGTGGTCTTGCTCTTGCTCAGGCTGATATCGAACTCTTGACCTCAAGCAATCCTCCCGCCTCGGTCTCCCTGAATGCTAGGATTACAGGCATGAGCCACAACACCTGGCCTGTCAAAATATTTTAAAAAACAAATTTGTGCTGCTTTATGAAAGCATTAAGTAACAACATCTTGCGACAGACATAACAACTAGTATAATTTTGAAGTGGTGATATGCATAAATAGTATTTTTGAATACGTGCAACAATTATAAGATGATATTCAAAAATCTGTGATTTCTTTGGTGTCAAAATTGCAGGTACTGCTGACATGACAGTGATTGATGCTGACGTTCGTAATTGAAGAAATGTTAAACTTCAGTTATATTTGGAAAATAGAGAAGTAATATTTTGCTTGTACAAGTTCATAGGCTTCCCTACATTCTCTCTATAGAATGATGCTTTGGAGAAACATGGGCCCCAGGCTAAGAACATTGCACGAAAACAAAATGCTACCTAAAAGTCAAGCTCCTAGGAGTAGAGAGTAGAATAGTGGTCACCAGAGGCTGGGGGGTGGTGGTGGTGAGTTGAGGAAAGGGGAGATGCTCAAAGGGTACGAAATTTTATTTAGACAGGAGGGATGAATTTCAGAGCTCTATGGCATAGCATGGTGACTATAGTTAATAATAACGTATATTTCAAAATTGCTAAATGAGTAGATTTTAAATGTTCTCAAAATAGGTATGTGAGGTCAGCACTCCCCAACCTTTTTGGCACCAGGGACTCGTTTCATGAGAGACACTTTTTGCTCCGGCGGTGATGCAAGCAATGGGGAGGGATCTAGGTGCTGTAAATACAGGTAAAGCTTTGCTCTTGCTCACCTCCTGCGGTGTAGCCCGGTTGCTAAGTTTCATGGAAGACAGTTTTTCCACGGAAGTGCAGGTGGGGTTGGGAGGGCGTGGGGCGCGAGCAGCGAGGCGGAGTTCAGGTAGCGATGCTGTCCTGGTTCCTAACAGGCCACGGAGCAGGAGGAGCTGCAGCTAGGGGTTAGGGACCCCAGTGTCAGGTGACAGATATGTTAATCAGCATGCTTTCATCATTTCACAGTGTAAACATATATCAAAACATCATATTGTATCTCATAAATGTGCGTTATTATTATTTGTCATTTTTTAATAGAAGCTAAGTGTGAGTGCAGTTTAGGTGGAGAAGGAAGCGAATGTGTTTTGCACAGAGGCTTCAGATCTCTATATAGTGCCTCAGGATTCCTAAAAGTTCTAAAAGACTTTTACTTTTTACTTCCGTGTTCTTTGTATTTGACAGTCATTTTCCCTTTCACTTAGAGGTTTGCTCTGTGTTAGACAGGAACAATAATCCCTGTTAGCTATTTTATCTATTTTATATGTTACTAGAATTGATACAAATATTTCTATTCTAAACATATATCCTTGTCATTCTTTCTGAAGCACTGTCTCTATTTGGAAATCTTGCCTGTAGCAAGCCTGGGGGGCAGGAATTCTAGTCGGATAAACTAGGAAAAATTTTATGCATCTTCCCCTGTGATGATTAATAATTTCAACTTTGGTTATGTAATTCTAAGTTCCTGAATTTCTCTAGTTACTTTTTTATATTAGTTAACTTGGTTGCTTCAAAAACATTATTTATATATAACATAAAAATTGAATCATATATAAAAGTCATTATACTATCAAAAGGAAAACTTTTCTGTACCATGCCCACACCCCATCAGACAGCTAACCCTTGTTGGGTTTTTGTGTATGTCCTTTCAGAATACACACACACACACACACACACACACACACACACACATGTATATACAAACACACACATATATAGTTGGTTTGTATAAAACATGTGATCATAGTACATAGTTTGACAATCTAATGGGCTGGTTGCATTGTTCTTTCATCATAGCCTAAATTATAGGTGTCTTAACATTTGCATCATTTATTTTATTTTTCCAAGTAAGGCACTTTTTGAAATGGTAAGATTTTTACATAAGCATTGGTTGGCATCCTTGAAAATTTCCATCGAGACTAAACTGGGCCTGACACAAGGGAAGGGTCTTCTGAGGATCATGTGGGTTTAGAGATGCAGCATGCATTGGAGGGGAAAGGGTCAACAAAACAGTTTAGAATATAAGTGGTTAAATTTCAGGAAGATAAAATTAATGTGAAGGGGAAAAAAAATCAGCTGCTCCTCTATTGCAGTCACTGCGCCGACACTTTGCACAGCAAAGCATCAGAGGAGAAAGGAGAGTCGGTTGTCGGTGGCTCGGCAGGTCAGATTTTCATGCCTCATCAGCCACAGCATATTATCTTCTGGGTGCCTTTGTGATTTCCCTTTTTGTTTTTTTCTCTGATACTCACATGTTGCACATGTTCTGCACCAGTGAAAAAGTAGCCAGAAAACAAATATAGACATGCACATACACTCACCTTCTCCTACTTATATTTAGCTACTTAGCAATACCTCTGTTACCAAAGACCTTCAGTGAGCTGTGAAGGTTAGTGAACAGCCCTGACGAATTTATTACTACTCAGCCTTTACTTCAAGTGAAGCTGAAAGGGTTATTTTAGGATGAAAGGATATTTCTAAGACCAAGTTAAGTTGAAAAGGGAGTATGAGATCTATTTAAAGAGTAGGTAGGTTAATGGTAGGCTTCCATTATTTTGGCATTTAAACCACAAATCGCATATCGGTGACACTTAACCCAACTCATTATCAGAACCGTTGAAAACATTGTTCTCAGAAAGCCACAGACACAGGACCTGTGTTTTTGTAGATCCCACAGACAGCGCTAGGCTTGGCAGCCTTGAGAGACTTATTTGTTGTTCTTGTCACTAAGTGATTACAACAAACATACATTCTCAGGATGTGGAGAATGGCTATTTATTGTGGGTAGGTTTAATGTCTGTTGTGGCTTTTTTTTTTGTTAACCTGTTGTTGCATGGGTTTAGCTTTGCTCCAAAATTACTTATAATAAAAAAAAAAAACCTACACTTCTACTTAACCAATTATCTACCCAGCATTTTAATGTGTAAATTTATGCTAGAAAAAGTAGAGAATGAACTTAAACATATAGAGTGAAAATTGTAACACTGGCAAGGAAGAAAATGAGGTAAAATTTTGTCAGTTTCACTTTAGGATGAGTATCTCATCCACAGTAATAATTGAACTTTGTATGTTGCTAGGTTTTGGAAGATTTGATTTAAAAAAATTATTTTAAAAAAAGAAAAGAAAAAAAAAGTGATGACTTCATGCTATTTGCTTTGATATTGCATTCCTTTATATATGTATGTATTTATCATCTTTGTTGACTCACTTGCCTCATGTCCTCTGTTCTGTTGTGAGCTTCCTCAGAGAGCGGACAGTGTTCTCCATCCTTTCCATCAGCACTACCTGCACCATGCCTAGTACCTCTTTTTCAAATAAATGTAAAGATAAAACAAGTTCCTAAGTGTAATCAATTTCTTCTGTGATTTCTACAGTTAAAAGAGGCCAAAATTATCATGTTTGAGAAAGAATAATTAAATACTCTTAGTATGTGTTATAAACCCATGAGCTTGCAAAGAGAATGAGTGTGTTACCTTCTTAGCAGCAGAAATTAGTCTTCAAGATTAATTCTAGTCACTGTGAAATAGTCCTTCAAAATTCCCTTACTTTTAGATTAGTAATATTGGCTAAAAACAACCATGATCTCAATAAATATGTTCAGTATGATTTTAAATTGGAGATTCTATGCTATTTGCGTTTTATGACCACTAATCAGTTACTCTCTAATGCCATTAGATTCTGTCTTAGATTTAACATCTTGTGACCAATAATCCCAAATTATGGAATAATGTAGAAAAGGAACAACACAATGCTGTTGTCCTCTCTTTCTCTCTCTCTTTTCTCTTTTAAGAACAAAGGTAATCATAGCCATGGACACAAAAAAATACCTTATCAACAAGTAGAATAAGTCAAATAAAAATGATGGAATTTAGATTGCAGTGCGAGGCTTGACGTTTTTCTTGCCATATGACCTTAGCCAATTTATATCATCTATAATATATTAACCTTACTATTCTCATTTGTAAAATGGGAATCTTAGGTGATTATGTTCTGATTATTCATGAGATTATTGTGAGATTCAAATAGCAGAATATTTTTAATCACTCAATTTGCTAGAAATCACTAAATAAATATTAGTTTAAAATAGTTTCTTGAATTACACTAGTTCCTTTTGTAAGAGAGAGACCTTTTTAAATGAACAAATATTATAAATGATGTCTGATTTCTGTAATTTGTAAAACCCATAACGGGAAGGTTAAGGAGTTTTATAAACTCTTTCAGAACCAGGATGTATTCATTCTAGGTACCTATGAGAAATGATTCATATAGAAGAAAAATTCAGAGTAACAGATCTTGGTGTCCGTAAAATGTAGCAGGCTAGAAAACCTATATTTACCTTATTATGCAATTCAAATTAAGAAAATTCTTAACTCAGGCATGGTTTGAATTACAAGGCAGAATGGTGAAATTTCTGAGGCTTTCCAAAATACGCGCATTTGTTTATAAAATGCTTTTGAAATATAGACAATTAAATGTATTCAAAAGTCCAAGAGTATGAGACAGAACAACAAAAGCAGATACATCAATGATATTCCTGAATATGAGACAAATGTTTAAAATGATGGCAAGGGATTTTAAGCTGGAAAGGAAAGAAAATGAAAATAATAAATAATAATAACGGCAAAGACTAGTACTACTAGCTCCTTAGAGCCTTTTGTATAAGAGGGATAGTAGTCCTTTTTCATATATATTGCAAGTTTCCCATATTTTGTCTGCATTTTATGACTTTTTTATGGAAAAGTTTTAAGTTTGTATTTACCTATATGTATGAAATTTTTTATGGTTTCTGGCCTTCATGTAATGCTTAGAATGGCTTTCCCCTTCCCAATACTGTTTTACAAAACAACAACAACAACAACAAAACCCACTTATATCACTTTAAAGCAATTTTACAATCTTATTTTGTAAATATTTACATTTCTGGTACCCCTAGAAATTTTATTTGTGTAAGGAAAGAAGAAAAGATTATCTCCTACATGCATATTCCCAAACAACTAGCGACTTGACCCAATAACATTTACTAAATAATGCATCTTCTCTGCGACCTATTAAAAATGTTACTTCTATCATAGAATACATTATCACATATATTTAAATATTTTTCTAGATATATTCCCACATATATTTATATATTTTTCTAGATTCACTATAATTTTTATTGATCTACCACTTCTTACGCCAGAACGACATTGTTTTAATCATTACAACTGTACAATGATTTACTCCACGACATGCAATCACTGCTTGACTTCTATGACACGTACATTCTTGGTTCCTTCCCTGCTCTGGTTTCTGCTTTGCTGTCTCTGGTGTAAGTTCACTTACTCTGCCTGTCCCTGAAATCCTGGTGCTCCTCCAAATTCAGTCTATTGTTTTCTTTTGAGTCTGACAGCCTCAAGGTGCACTCTTGCTTATTCCCAAAGCCCCAGCAGCATCAGAAATTCACTGACAATTCCAAAATGCAGACGTCTGGCTCAAAATTCTTTACTGTGAGTCAGCCGTATTTCTCAAGCGTCTATCCATGTAGATGACTTACAGTCATATGAAATTCAAAATGTCAAATATTCATTATCCTCTTCATCCCACTCACTCCAAACTTTCTCGTTTTCCTGTGTCTTCTGTGCTGTCTCTTGACTGGAACCACTGTCCACCCAGCTGGCCAAGCTAGAAGTCTGGGATTAACCCTGATCACTCTCACTTCATCACTCTCTTTTTAGTTGTCTTGTTATGCTAATGCCAACTACTTCCTCTTTTTACCTCTTGATAATGTTCCAATCCTCAAGGTGCATGCCTCATTTAGGGCCGCCATTATCTTTCCTACAGGCCCTTCAGCCACCTTGCCCCTTTTCAATAAATCCTTCCTCTGTTATCCAACAGATCTTCCTAAAATGTTTAGGCAAATAAAATGAAATGATTGGTTTTGCATCTTACTGTCTGTATTAAGATAGTCCAACTTTTAAATAGCATTTAAAAGACCCTGCATGGTCTTACCTTTGCATACCTCATCTCTTGCCAATGCTCCCTTTCTACTCATACTCTGGAAATAGGAAGCTTCTTTATGTTTTTCAATTACATACTATTCCCGGGTGTCCATGGGTCTTTGTATAAGCTTCTCCCTCTGCTTGGAACACCTTTGCTCCTCTTTTCCTGGCTGGCTGCTGCTCGTCCATCTGACCTCAGCTGAGGCCTGCCTTCCTTCTGGAAGCCTTCCTGAAGCTCTCCTGTGTCGGTTTGGTACCAATGGACATTGTACTGTAACAACCTGTGCTGTTTTGTTCTAACACTGCTTTGGAAATGCCAGACTAAGTCTTTTATATGAGGAATCAAATTGCAAAACATACAAAAGAATGAATTTTGCCTGATGTATTCACTACTGTATTTCCAGTACCCAGGAGAGTGCCTGGGCATTCAGAGAGCTTTCTGAATATTTATGGAAGAAATGAATGAAAGAGTGAGGGAGAAATATAATACATCACTCACACAATGTCTTTCTCTTTCTCTCATACACGTAATAAATACCCAGGCACACATATACACATACATAAAAATATCATATATAAATTCCATACACAAAATATTAAAAACAAATGCTGCAAAATATTACCGATTTTTTTGTGGGCATTGAGATTGTAGGCAGCTTTAATTTTCTCCTTTTAGTGTTTTTGTATTTTCTAAGACAAAAAATCAGAAAATCCATAACCAGGAAAAGTTATTCAAATTAGACTCACAATTCTCTTGATTAAAACTCTTAAAATACATTAATATTCCAGAATACAAATATTTTGGTTTTGTTTTGTATTCATTTTCTAGGATTGCTACAAAATAGTACCACAATATGGTGGCTCAAACAACAAAAATTTATTCTCTTCCAGTTTTGGAGTCTAGCAGTCCAAAATTAAGGTGTCAGCAGGCCCACATTTCCTCTGAGACTCTGCAAAGAATCCTCACTTGCTTCTTCCTAGCCTCTGATGGTGACAGTTTCCCCAGCTTCTGATGGTGACTGTTGACCCCTGGCATCCCTTAGCTTTTGCAGCTGCAACCCTCCAATCTTTGCCTCGGTTAACACATGGCATTCTCCTTCCTCTGAGTCTCTCTCTTTTTCTCCTTTTATAAGGATACCAGTCATACTAGATTTAGGATCCATCCTACTCCAGAGTGATCTCATCTTAATTTAACGAATTACCTCTGCGAGGATCCTAATTCCAAATAAGATCACATTCTGAGGTGCTGGAGGTCAGGATCTCAACATATCTTTTGGGTAGGGCACAATTCAACTCATAGCCAATGTAAAGCATGCTTTTGTGTCCACTCTCATATATGTAATGAAAAATAATGAGATTATCTAGCCTCTGCTTTTAAATTCCTAACAGAACAGACTAACATGTTATGACACAAATGTAATTACCTATCAATCTTTACCATGTGAAGTAACATATTTTTCCCCTTGTTTTTTTTTTTTTTTTTTCTATTCTGGTATGAGGGAAAGTATTACTTCCTTTTTCTATTTATTATATTAGTATGAGTTAGGGATTGAGTTTGGGTGCAAGGAGGAAGTCTACCTACACTGGCATAAACATAAAAGGACATAAGTTCTCACATTCTGAGCAATCGTAGGGTATGCAATTATTAGTATTGGTTCAGCATCTTAAGTATGTCATGGCCAAGGATTTGTGATTTGGGTGGCCTTTGACTTGGCATCTTAAAAGATATGCTACATAGCCGTTATTTTATTCCAAGCAGGAAAACAGAGAAAGGCATGAAAAAATAATAAAAGAAAGCTGAACATGTCACCCTTTTTAAGGAGCATTTTCCTCAAGCATCATCCAAGAATTTCTATGACAGTTCACTAGACAGAATGGTACCACCTGGCCACCACTTTCTGCAAGAGAAGGTTATAAATGAAGGAGATTTTATCTGCACACATTGCCGACCCCAACAGAATCAGGATTCTATTCCTAAGGAAGAATGGAACAAAGAGTTATTAGTGGGTAACTAGCTGTCTCACTCATCACTCCCTGCATTCCAAGACTTGCTAAGGAAGGATGGGTGGGAGAAAGGACTTGGAAGGGAAGTCATCCAATTATCTCTTTCCTTCCCCCCATCCAACCCATCATACACAGAAACATACACTCATTTAATCCCAGTGGTGAAGGATTGTGTGATAGTTTGAGAGAAATAATTGCCTAATTAGGTCAGGTTAATTTTTCCAAATATAAATTAACTATGTGACACTATGGTTGGAACAGAAACAAGAACTTTAAATGTAGCCTGCACAAATGGTTCTCAAACACTGATCTACTGTCTGGTCCTAGGTTCTGACAGTGGTTTTACAATCATGGAAAAATAAGAATAACAAGAGCACTCTGAAAGATTTTTTATTTGGTTAAATTGATTCAACTTGACCTGGCATGGTGGCTCATGCTTGTAATCCTAGGACTCTGGGAGGCTGAGGTGGAAGGATTACTTGAGGTCAAGAGTTCGAGACCAGCCTGAGTAAGAGCAAGACCCTGTCTCTACTAAAAACAGAAAGAAAAAAAAATTAGCCGGGCAACTAAAAAAAAAGATAGAAAAAATTACCCAGGCATGGCTGTGAGCACCTGTAGTCCCAGCTACTCAGGAGGCTGAGGCAGGAGGATCACTTGAGCCCAAGAGTTTGAGGTTGCTGAATTGGGCGGATGCCACAGCACTGTAGCCTGGACAACAGAGCAAGACTCTCCCTCCACCCCACCCCCCACCAAAAAAATTGATTCAACTTGAAGAGTCATCCTTCATTTTTAGATCTTATCTTTCTTACTTTTGGGGGAAGGTATTAAAATGTTCTTTTTTATATAAAATGTATTGATAATAAATAACAACCTTTTGTTTTGCTGTGTGTGAATGTTCTTAGTAAGAAAAAAACTATGTTTAATCTCTTCATGTAAAAATGTTTTGTCTCATGAAATATAGAAATCTGAGAACCATAGGCAATTATTCACCTTGGTGTATATTTGGCACATATTTGATATAAATGTAAGTATTTATATTTTAGTATTTATATTGCCCTTTGTCTTTAGACAGAAAAAGTTTACCTACATAACCTTGGCTTTCTTGAATTCCCTTTTTGTCTTGGTATCATCTTGGATACCTTCTAAATAGTACGACATTTAGAAAATGGGGGCATGGTGATGACTAAAATACATAGAACAGACTACAGATGTTATTTGACTTATGATGGGGTCACATCTGATAGACTCATTATAAATCAAAAATATAAGTCAAAAAATGTACCTTTCCCTGATGATTAGTAATGTTGAGCATTTTTTCATATGCTTATTGGTCATTAGTCTATCTTCTTTTGAAAAGCTTTGGTTAATGTCTTTTGCCCACTCTTCAATCAGGTTGCTTTATGTTTTCTTGATGATTCGCTTAAGTCCTTTGTATATACTGGTTATTAGCCTTTTACCGGATGTATAGCGTGCAAATATTTTCCCCCATTCTGTAGGTTGTCTATTTGCTCTATAGATTATTTCCTTGGCTGTGATGAAGCTTTTTAATTTAATCAGATCCCATTTGTTTATTTTTGTTGTTGCTGTGATTGCCTTTTGAGTCTTCTTCATAAATTCTTTGCCTAGGCTGATGTCTATAAAAGTTTTTCTGACTTCTCCTTCTAAAATTCTTATAGTTTCATACATTAGGTTTAAGTCTGTTATCAATCATGAATTAATTTTTGTGAATGGTGAGATATATGGATCCTGTTTCAGTCTTCTGCATGTGGCTATCCAATTTTCCCATCACCATTTATTGAATTCTTTTCTCCAGTGTATGTTTTTGTCTGCTTTTTCAAAGATCAGATAGCAATGTTATTGGTTTTACACCTGGGTTCTCTGTTCTAATCCATTGGTCTATGTCTCTGTTCTTGTGCCAATCCCACACTGTTTTGGTTACTATAGCCTTGTACTATAGTTTGAAGTCTGGTAAAGTGATGCCTCCCAATTTGTTCTTTTTGCTTAAAGTTGCTTTTGCTATTCGGGATCTTTTCTGGTTCCACACAAAGCATGGAATTATGTTTTCTAGATTTGCAAAAATGATGTTGGTACTTTGCATTGAATCTGTAAATCATTTTGGGTAATCAAAACCACAATGAGATATCACCTAACTCCAGTGAGAACAGTTTTTATCAAAAAGTCCCAAATGACAGATGCTGGCATGAATGTGGAGAAGAAGGAACACTTATACACTGTTGATGGGACTGTAAACTAATACAACTTCTATGGAAAATAATATGGAGATACTTCAAGGAACTAAAAATAGACCTACCATTTGAACCAGGAATCCCACTACTGAATATTTACCCAAAGGGAAAAAATACAGGTTATGAAAAAGACACTTGCAGTAGAATGTTCATAGAAGCATAATTCACAATTGCAAAAATGTGGGAACAACCCAAGTGCCCATCAATACAAGAGTAGATCAATAAAATGTGGTATGTGTATACCATGGAGTATTACTCATCCACAAGAAAGGTGAACTAATACCTTTTGTAACCACCTGGATGGAACTGAAGGCTATCCTTTTTAAGTGAAATATCACAAGAATGGAAGAACAAAAATCATATGTACTCACTACTAAATTGAAACTTATAGATTAATACTCATGTGCACATATGGTAGTAAAATTCAATGGAAATCAAGCAGGTGGAAGGGGAAGGAGGGAATGGGTAAATTCACACTTAATAGGTACAATGCACACTATGTGGGTGATGGGCACACATAACTTTGACTCAAACTGTACAAAAGCAATTCATGTAACCAAAATATTTGTATCCCTGTAATATTCTGAAATTTAAAAAAAGGTGATTGTAGGAATGCTATTGATAAGATGAATTGGTAATTCTAATAATTGTTTCAGTGTATGTGTTTACCAAACTGTAAAGCATGTAATGAAGTGATTAAACATGCTTCTTTAAAAAATATATAGATAGATAGATACATCTCAAGGTTAAGACAAAAAGAAATGTATCTAAAAATACATTTAATAAACTTTGATAAAGCCATCATAAATTTGAAAAATTAAGTTGAACCATTGTATGTCTGAATGTTTCTCTATTTATGATGGCGTTATATCTGATAGATCCATCAAAGATTGGAAAGGTTATTGTCAAACCACTGGAAGTTGGAGACCATCTGTATTTTGGCTGGATTTAAGAGTAAACACTTTACATATATTAGGATTTTTTTTCTTAATGCCTCCCATAGAGGTGCATACAAGTGTTATTAAACCACAGACAAAAGATCTGATATTCACAGAGTTTGAGTGAGTTGCCAAAGTGTCACAGAAGATAAAGGGAAAGCTAGGATTCAATACAAGTTCTGTCTCCTTCAAAAAACTATACTTTGAATCTGTTGAGAAAAAACATGCTACCCCTTTAATTTCTGTGAGTGAAGATATGCCTTCGTACAACCTAAGCCTGATTTTGTTATTCAAGCAAACTAGTCCTGCCTACTGTTAGTAATATTATCCCCTGCAGGGGTGGTCTTCTGCAGAGGACAATCTATCCCACATATTGTTTTCTAAATTGCTTGTTTCTGAAGAATACAATGACTATATTACAAATATTTAGTGTTGAGTTGTGTTTGACTCTTTAAGTAAAATATAAAAGTATACTAGCTTCCTTGAATTTTTTATGATGGAAACTAAAAAATTTAGATCCTCCAGAGCTCACCCAGTCAAAATAACTGAGAGAACACAGATGTGCAATGATAAAAGGGACTGATGCTGGCTTTTAGTTTGGGAATAGCAACAGGAAGGTTAAGAAGTGGCACAGCTAGAGGCTTCCTGACTGCCTAAAGTGGGAAGTTACCACCAGCCCAAGCAGGTTATTAAAATGTGGGAACATATGCAAATTTTCCCCAGAACTTGAATTTTTAAGAGAAGCTTGAAATGCTGAATTTTATGTACAACCCACCCCCACTGCCCCCATTTTCAAAGGCTAGCAAAGAGCTTAAATTTAAAACACTTTACAGGTCAATGGTGGATGGATGGACACACGTCCAGAGGAAAGGTCAGTGTGTGGACTAAACAGCTTGCAACATCTGAGTCAGGTTTTTTCCCACATGCAGGTGTAATCAGCATGATATTGGACATGAAATGATTAACCAGTAACATCATAAGCTATTTGTTCAAAGGAACAGGAATGCTTTGCAAATTCTAAATTTTGGTATGACTGAAAACAGAAAGAAACTCTTTCCAGGAGAGGATTTTACAACTAGTCCTACTGAGCAAGCACACAGATATGCTGACAAGTTTCTTCAGTTACAGAGACTGAGTTGTGATGTAACACCACTGTTTTCAGACTTAGAACGGATTAAACATAATAAAAATATCACTTTAGAATTATTAGAGCCCTGGGGCAAGAGAAAGGCATTTAGAAGCCACTAGAATATGTGGGAGCAGTAGGATGTGCTCTACAAAGAAGCTGGCCCTGATGTGACAAAATTTCCTTAGCAAATTGGTTAGGGCTCATGAACAGTTTCTTACTGAGGAGTTAAAGGAGGCAGTATCAGAATCCCCTGAAAGTGCTTTAAACTTCATGCTGGCTTTCACATCAATTACTTTTTAGCACTTTCAAAGTCCCAGAAACTGTTCATATGCTCTGTTGTTAGAATGATGGACCGAGAAAGCTCCAACTCTCAGAGAGTTTACAATTTCCAATACACGAGAAAATAAATAAATAAATAATGTGATCTCAGTGACAAATTCTCTAAGGAAAATGAAAAAGGAAATCGGAGAGTGACAGGGTGAGTGGATGTGGATACGTTGCATATGGTGTTTGGGAAAAGCCTGATGAGCTCAGACCTCGACGATGAGAAATAGAGAGCTCTGAGAAGACACCCAGGAAAATGCTTCAGCAGAAAGGAAGAGCAATCACGAAGGCCTTGAAACAGGGGTGACGTTAAGCATCCCAGCCCCACTCTTCCTACTGCATTCCAGGCACTTACGCTATTAATTTCTATGAATGCGTTTTCATTTAAAGAAGAATTGTGCAGGATGCAGTGTTCTCTCTCTCTCTTTCCCTCTCTCTTTCCTCCCTTTAATGAAAAGCCATTTAGGGGAAAATCACTGTATACACAATAAAAATGGAGTGTCTGAAAAAGAGAAATAAAGATATATAAAATAATTTCATTGAGTTTGGTGTGGGGAAACGAACAAATCATAAAACACCCGAGACCGATTAAATTTAACAGTTCTGTTTAATCAAGACAAAGGTTCAAGAACTGGGCACCACCTGGACTGAAGATGATTTCAGAATGCCCCCAACCTCCGACGTGGTGAGTTATATTTATAACGAGAAAACAGGAAAATGACATACAGAAATTACTTGGTTTGTGCAGTTCAGTGATTGCTTTATTTGGACATCATTTGGCAGCTTTGAGCCTGGGACTAGTGAGGGGTCAGCTGTTATGACTGGCTGAGACTCAGTAGCTTAGTTAACAAGGATATACTCCTAGGTTAGGTCGCAACTTCTTTCCACCTCAGGCTAGGGTACAGCTCACTATGTCCGGAGGTTGCTTGGGACCAAATCTAATTTAACAAGCGCTGCCTCTAATAAATTTTTCGTGACTTTCCTTTTAATGATGGAGAAACAGCTCCTGAAACAGGATCTGGCCACAGCTGATGCATTTACAAGAAACCCAGAGGCCTCAGAGGAGGCAACACTTTGTGGGGAAAACAGGAAGCATCTGTGAGCATAGGAGAACTGTGGAGCTGGGGTTGCGTGGCCCTGCCAACTTCCCATGGCATCTCATTTAGCCCCATCTGAGGAAGATTCTTTCACACATACCACACCACATGGATAAAATAGAAGAGAGCCTCCCATCCCTGGCCAGCCACCCAGTCCTAATAGTTCTGTCATGTTTTCTGGATCAGCCCTAATACTCTTACCCAGAGTTGCATCTGGGATTCAAATGAGAATTTTGAGGCTGATCAGTTTTAGATGGAGCCTATTATAGCCAACATTTCTCTGGACAGTGTAGGTAAATATCATATATTACCAGAATTTTTCCACCAATTTCTAAATCTCTTTGGAAACATGAGGATCCATGTTACTTTTGTATTCTCTAAATAGGGATTTCTCTGGTTTTATTTCAGAAGATGGGATATTTCAGCCAGAACTAGTTCTAGGAAAAATTGTAAAGTACACAATTTAATTTCCCTGACCTCTTAGCTTCCTAGATCTGGATAATTTTGTCCTTTTTTGGCTGCCCACTCTTAGATTGCCAATATCCTTGTACTTTCTTCCTCAGCACCAAAGTAAAAAAAATAAAAAAGTGTCCCTGCAAAAAGACCTGATAAATTTACTTACACTAAAGAATAAAGAACAGTTCCCTTAAAATGTTCCTCTCACTCCCTTCTCAGGAGAGTCTGCATTATAGCTAGTCCAAGAGAGCTTTCAGTGCAAGGAAAAAACAAAAACAATGCCTGGGAGATTTCAATCTATGGCTCTCAGGTACTTGTGTATACATGGGAAGTAAGATTTATAGATTTGTTTGTACAATACCAGTGTATTGGTTCATTTTCTCTTGCTGTAACAGGATACCTGAGACTT
This sequence comes from Lepilemur ruficaudatus, assembly GCA_963574885.1. Taxonomy (NCBI): domain Eukaryota; kingdom Metazoa; phylum Chordata; class Mammalia; order Primates; family Lepilemuridae; genus Lepilemur; species Lepilemur ruficaudatus. The sequence continues at coordinate 511 of CAUYRT010043546.1, read as the reverse complement.
GGTAATTTATAAAGAAAAGAAAGTTATTTCTTACTGTTCTGGAATTTGGGAAGTCCAACGTCAAGGGCCTGTATCTGGTCAGCTTCTGGTGAGGGCCTAGCGCTGCCTCATTACCTCATGATGTGGGGGAGGCACCACAGGTGACGGCCACACCCAGAGCCCAACTGGCTTTGTAACAGACACCCTTGTGATAACTCACTCCAATGGTAACGCATTGATACATTAACCCATGAATGGAATAATCCAGTCAGGAGGGCAGGATCCTCAGGGCCCAATCACCTCTAAATGCCCCACCTGACCTCTTAAAACTGTTATGTTGGGGATTAAGTTTCAACATGAATTTTGGAGGGAACAAACATTCAAATAATAATAGCAACTAGGTAGGCAAATACAAATTTAATCTACACATTACTAGAATTTAAATATTTCTGATCAGAGAAAGACTCAGATGCCTTGAGTTATAGGATATGTTTATATACACTCACCCCAAAACACTTTTTGTTTCATTTTA